>PVJI01012623.1:0-50943 GCA_004026765.1 Micronycteris hirsuta | reverse complement strand
AGTCCCAGTTTCCTTATCTCTATTGGTTCCCTGCAGATCTCTCCTCATTTGTTCAAGCAAGTTCGTTAATTTTTCGTCGAATTCTGAAAGCATCCTTATTACAAGGGATTTGAACTGTGCATCTGATAGGTTGGCTATCTCTTGATCAGTTAGCTCTGGGGTTTTGATTTGTCCCTTTCTTTGGGCCATTTTTTTTCCCCTTGGTGATCCTGTTACTATAAGGGGGCGGAGTCTTGGGGATCCCCTGTGCAGGGAAGTTCCCGGTAGTTGTGCTGGGACGTAGCCTCTGGGGGAGGGACCTGAGCGCACAATGGCGCCTTCTCTGCTCTCCGCACCCATACCGCCTCCTGAAAGCACTTCGGGCCCCTCTGCACTGGCTCCGGGGGTTGCTCCGGGGTCGGTGGACGAGCTGCCCAGCTCCAATCCCCCGAGGGTCTCCCCAGCGAACTTTCCTGTGAGGCCGGGAGTTCCTCCGGCCGCGGACTCCACCCACACAGGTGTTCTCACTCTGTTCCGATGGGTTGCGCCCTGCTTTCTCTCCCGGTCCACCTGCCCGCGAATGCGGACCTGCCGAGTCCACCGGTCTCTCAGCCCTGCTGGGTCCGGATGAGCCGGGCGCAGACCGAGCTTCAGTCGGTCCCCGTCTGGGTGTGCTGCAGCCCCGCGGGGACCGCCCCTCCAACCGCGGACCTGCCGTCTGCTCACCTGCTCGCCGCGGGGTCGCCGAGCGCTCTCCCTTCGCTCTGCACCTTCTGGCTCACCAAACTAGAAGAATGTATCTTCTTTAATTCCTTGGTTGTCGGACTTCCTCTCAATATGATTTTCTGTCAGATCTGGCTGTGTTTGGATGTGTAGATTTCTGACTTTTTTCCTTGTTTGGTTGTGTGAGGCGGTACGGTGCATTCACCTATGCCGCCATCTTAGGAAGTCCTATAATATCTTCATGTTTTTAAAATTGTAGTTAAACACACACATATAACACAAGATCTACACTCTTAACAAAATTTTAAGTGTGCAAGTACATCATTATTAAATAAGTACAATGTTGTACAACAGATTTCTAGAACATTTTTTATTATTGTTGTTCAGTTACAGTTGTCCCACCTTCCTCCCACCCCTTGCTCTCCCCTGCCCTGCCCCCCCACAGTCAATCCCCACCCCATTGTCTGTGCCCATGAGTCCTCTATTCGTGTTCCTTGACTTGTCCCTTTATCTTGCATAACTGAAACTATATACACAATGAACAGTGACTCCTCATTTCCTCCTCCTCCCAGCCTTTGACAACCATCATTTTACTTTCTGCTTCTATGAGTTTGAGTACTTTAGGGACCTCATATAAGTGGAGTGATGCAGAATATGTCCTTATTTCACTTGGCATAATGTCCTCAAGGTACATCCCTTCAGTCACATATGGCAGGATTCCCCTGTATTTAAAAGTTGAATACTATTTCATTTTATGTATAACTGCCTTCAAAGACCCATCCCCTCCCTCAAATCAGCTTATTTCTTACTTAGACTATGAACTGATTCATATTTACTCCCTGGGAATAAAGTACATTAAACAGAATGAGAGAGTAAGAAAATTGTCCAAAATGATGCCCCAGACTCCTTGTATTGGTAGTCTGTAACTGTAACAACTAGGGATTCTGGGAGCAAGTGAAGAACAAAATATACAGACTTCTTCGTGGGATGAAGTTTTGATCCTTCATTTTGCTCTTCTCTTTAGTTCTTTACCGCTGAGTCTTGAGTTCCACTGGAGATCCACAGATTTTCTAAGGGAGAGATTGGGAAATCTGTGTTTTCAACAGGCTCCCTTGGCAGGTTTTTCCCTGTGCTAAAGTTTGAGAACTCTGCTTCTAGCACTTCTAATCTCGGCTCCAACTCATCAGGGTGCTGTTTTCTCCTTTGTGGAAAAATCACCATCTTAATGATGACTGCCCAGGGCTGCCTTATTAAGTAAAGGAGGCATAGAGACTCAACTCTCATTGGTTGGCAATTATCGGAAGGTGATTCTGGTCATACCTCCCGCAACCCCTCCCAAGGGGCAATTTAGCATCAAATGGCTCACTATTAACTTTTTTCCAATTAACCAATTAAATAAAAACAATAAAACTAGCAGCCAACTAAAATTTGTTTCTGGTTGGTAGAAGAATTGGCTGCCTATATAGTGCATTATGAAGGCTGAAGAAAGGCTCATGTCTAGAAATCTCTCTGTCCTACCAGTCTGCTATGGGAACAAGTCTGTGGTTTGGATTCTTCTAAAATTCTAAATATGTTACCTAGAAGGAGTAATAAGTTACACATTAACATATTATGATTCAACCACAGCTTCAAGAGAATTGCAAAATTAGCTCTAAAGTAATTTAGCAAATAACCAAGGAAGGCCTTGAGAAAGTGAGACTTAGGACAGTTTATTTAGATGAGTGGTAAAAGACTAGGCAAAGTCAAGAACAGGGGATGAGTGGGTATGCTGAACTAGAACATCTTCTTCCACCACTTGTCTTTATGCCTCTCCTGTGTCTCTCTGTATGGGCTCAGATAGTAAATATTCTAGGCTCTTCAGCCATATGGTCTCTGTTGTACTGCCATTTTAGTACAAAAATAGCCGTACTCCATAAATGAATGAGTGCAGCCATGTTTCAATAAAACTTTAGTTATAACTCTGAAATTTGAATTTTGTACAATTTTTATGTGTGACAAATTATTCTTCATCTTTTGGGTTTTCCACTAACTATTTAAAAGTATAAAAAACATTCTTAGTTTGGGGGCCATAACAAAACAGATGACAAGATGGGTAGGTCATAGTTTGTAAATTCTTATTCTAAATCAAAAACTGTTTGCTTTTTTAAATATGTATCTCTTGCTATCCCACCTCTCTACACGCACTCCTGCTTTTTCTTCTACTTAGAATGGTATTTCTCATGCCTATCCTGTACTTCCATATTGTATCCTCACCTGGCTCAACTACTATCTCCCTCCCAAAGTAATCTCCTATCCTCTAAGTGTCTTCATCTTTGCTCCTCTGATGGCCTTGATCATTAATGATTTGCAGTACACTGTGCTCCAAGATGTTTTACTTGTATATCCTCATGGCACTGAGCCTGGCACAGCGTCAGCACTCATAACTGTTTCTTGAGTCAAGGCAGGACCATCAGCATTCAGGAACAGTGTAGGGTATAAGGTACCCAGCCACAAGTGGAATAAGAATGAAGTTGAAAGAGAAGAGAAAGGACATGCTTAACACCTGTAGTGAGTTGAATGATGACCCCTAAAAAGATATGTCCACCTTCTAACACCCAGATCCTGTGAATGTGACCTTATTTGGGGAAAGGATCATTGCAGATGTAATTAAGGATCTTGAGATGAGATAATCCTGGATTACCTAAGTGCGCCTTAGACCCAATGACAAGTGACTTCAGATAGAAGACACAAAGAAGAGAAGGCCATTTAGGACAAGGCAGAGACTGAAGTGACTCAGCCACAAAGCTTGCTGACAGCCACCATAAACTGAAGAAGCAAGGAAGGATTGCCCTTTAGAGCTCCTGGGGCAGGGGGTGGGGTGTGGGAGCTGTGTGTAGCCCTTGGTCACAGGCTTTTGGCTCCAGAACTGGGAGGAAAGTACATTTCTGTTGTTTCAAGCCACTCAGTTTGTGCTAAATGTTATGACAAACCTCAGAAGCTAATCTAATCTTCCTCCTTCCAAGTTAAGTATTAATATAAATAAATAGCTAATATTTATTTAGTATTTATTATGTGCAGCTTTATGTAGATTCAACCACAATTATATTACATTTTCACAGCAACTTCATGCAGTTGGCACTATTCTGAGGAAACTGACATTCATAGAAGTTGAATAACCTGAACAAAGATCCACTCAGCTAATAAGTGGTGGAACCACAACTGAACCCAGGTGATCTGACTGCAGAGTCCCCTCCTGTTAACAGTGATGTTATCTGTTAGTATCTTATTTATTTTTCTGACATTTCACACACCCTAGAGAAGAAGGGAAATGTTGTTAAATGATTTCCCTTTTTGGAGGATGAAACTCTCCCCAGTTGATTTCTGCTACTTCTGCAGCCCACTCTCGATGAGCAGGGCTAGTCTGCTGCTCAGATTCAGAAATAGAATCTCAGTCTCTGTCTCTCTCTCTCTCACTTTCCTTCCTTCCCTCTCTGATTTTCAGAAGAAGAAAGGTTTCTGATCTCTTTTTAAGGGAGAAGGCCTTCATAAAAATCTGTTTCCCTGAGCAGTTCTATTTGAATGTATTTAACAACCTTAGCTTCTAGTGTCTATTATGGAAAATAAATAAGAGGAAACAACTCCAGGCAGCATCGGGAAGATGTCAGCAATGAACTGCCAGCCTGTTGCTGGATGAGGCATGGAGGGTACCGTGCCTAACTGCTACTGGGACCCTTCCATAGGAAAAGGCTCTGCGGATCACATGCTGGCAGTGCCAAGTGGCCCACAGTTAGGGTCCACTGGGGAAGCATGAGTTCAAGAGCATGCATATAACTGGGTCTAGGCTGGACTCTTCTAGAATTGCCACTTACTAGCTATGTGATCTGGAAGATTTAACCTCCTTAAGCCTTAGTTTTCTCATCTGCAATGTGGGATGATAATAGCACCTGCCTCATAGCCAATAATTCTGTAAAATGGTAGCACATGTAAGCACTCAGAATTATAATGTGTGAGCTATAAAACTGTTTATATGAAAGCCTTTCACCGCCACCACTCATTTTCTCTTGACAATTTCTTTTCTATAAGGTATAATGTCGTCACTTTATTAACTTGTGAGAAGCTATCTGAAAGCCAAAAATAAGTTTGACAGAATAAAAAATGAGAACGCCCAAAGCTCACACAAAATCACCTTTAAAAAATAATTGCAAAATAAAAGATGCTTTCAGAGAAGAGAGATTTTCCACAATCAGAATTAAGAGTTTTACCCTGTATTTTAACTCAGCTAATTCAGATTATTTCATAACTCCATTACAAGAAAATCTAGTGAGGGTCATTTTCGTCACTTAATTCCTCTCGTGCCCCGCTCCTGCCACCTCCTTCAAGCATTCATTATCTCAATATAATTTCACTGGTTATCAGGATATTATTACTCTGCTGCTTCCACTGTGACCTCTTCATTCCTGAAATCACTGCTTTGTTTCACTGGTAAGAATACTAATTTTTCCCTACTCCCATATTAACAAGGTCCCAGAGCCCCAACATTTGAAATTTGAAAAACCAAAATGTATAATACCATTCTAGAAAGTAGTACAGAGCAGCAATTATTTCAACACTCACTTTGCTAATAACACTTGGCACTCCCTAGTCCTGTCTTCTATTACTCTTATTTTCAAAACATTTTCTATCTACCTTATATAGTTACAGATATAGATATAAATATAGATATATACATAATTACTAGACATATATTTTTAAATATATTTTATTGATTATGTTATTACAGGTGTCCCATTTTCTCTCCTTTCTTCCCCTCCACCCCCGCCATTCCCCGCCCTTTAGTTTTTGTCCATAGGTCATACACATAAGTTCTTTGGCTTCTACATTTCCTATACTATTCTTAACCTCCCCCTGTCTATTTTCTACCTACCGTTTGTGCTACTTATTCTCTGCACCTTTTCCCCCTCACTCCCCCTACCACTCCCCTGTTGATATCCCTCCATGCCTTATATAAATCCCTTTAATATTTCATATAATAAAGGCTGGGTGATGATGAACTCCTTGAACTTGACCTTATCTGGGAAGCACTTTATCTGTCCTTCCATTCTAAATGATAGCTTTGCTGGATAGAGTATTCTTGGATGTAGGTCCTTGACTTTCATGACTTGGAATACTTCTCTCCAGGCCCTTCTCGCCTGCAAGGTCTCTTTTGAGAAATCAGCTGACAGTCTTGTGGGAATTCCTTTGTAGGTAACTGTCTCCTTTTCTCTTGCTGCTTCTAAGATTCTCTCCTTATTTTTAATCTTGGGTAATGTAATTATGATGTGTCTTGGTGTGTTCCTCTTTGGGTCCAACTTCTTTGGGACTCTCTGAGCTTCCTGGAATTCCTGAAAACCTATTTCCTTCACCAGCTTGGGGAAGTGCTCCTTCATTATTTGTTCAAATAAATTTTCAATCCCTTGGTCTTCCTCTTCTCCTTCTGGCAACCCTATGATTCGGATGTTGGGACATTTAAAGATGTACTGGAAGTTCCTAAGCCTCTGCTCAGTTTTTTGAATTCTTGTTTCTTCATTCTTTTCTGGTTGGATGTTTTTTTGTTTCTGCTGATCCACTCCATTGATTTGAGTCCCAGTTTCCTTCTAATCCCTATTGGTTCCCCGCAGATTCCCCCTCGTTTCCTTTATACTATCCTTCATTTGTTCAAGTAATTGCAACAATCTTTTTTCGAATCTTGTGAGCATCCTGATTACCAGTGCTTTGAACTGTGCATCTGATAGGCTGGCTATCTCTTCATCCCTCAGTTGTATTTTTTCTGGAGCTTTGATGTGTTCTTTCATTTGGGCCATTTTTTTTCTCGGTGCACCTGTTACTTTAAGGGGTGGAGCCTTAGGTGTTCATCAGGGCGTGGTGTTGTGACGCTGCCTCTGGGGGCGGGGCCTGAAAGAACAATGGTGCTTTCTCTGTTCTCCACACTTCCCCAGCTACCCACAAGCAAGTTGGGTCCTTCTTTGCTGGCTCCAGGGTGGGCGGGCCTGCACAGTTCCAAGTCCCTGTGGGTCTCCCCAACAAACTCTCCTGTGAGGCTGGGAGTTCCTCCCACTGTCGCCTCAACCCCCATAAGTGTATTCAATTGTTGGATTGAGGCTTTATTTCCCTGCATTGGTGGGCCACAGGTCTGTTCCAATCCCCAGCTTTTCCTCCCGGTTTATCTGCGCGGGATTGAGGGACCACCCAGTCCACCAGTCTCAGCCCAAGTTTTGCCCAGTGCTCCTGCTGCGTTTTGGCCAGGCGTGCCCGCCACGGGCCTCTCCGGGCAGCTGGAGCATGGCCGGTACCGCTCCACATACCACATCTTGCCGAGTGCTCTCCACCCGGCTCCTCCCCGCTTACCGGTCTGGATGAATATGTCTTCTTTAACTCCTTGGTTGTCGGACTTCCACTCAGTTCAGTTTTCTGTCAGATCTGGCTGGGTTTTTTTTTTTGTTTGTTTGTTTGTTTTAAAGATTTTATTTATTTATTTTTAGAGAGAGGAGAAGCAAGGGAGAAAGAGCAATGTATGGTTGCCTCTTACATGGCCCTCACTGGGGACCTGGCCTGCAACCCAGTCATGTGCCCCAAACCGGGACCCCCTGGTTCCCAGCTGCGCTCAATCCACTGAGCTACACCAGCCGGGCCTGGCTGTTTTCGTTTTTTAAAATTGTTGTTTTTCCTCTTTTTGTTGTGCAAAGAGGCACAGTGTGTCTACCTACACCTCCATCTTGGTCAGAAGTCCTGGACACATATTTTTTATGGCAAATGGTTGTGGGATATAATGTTATACACTCTTTATATTTGGTATTATTTATTGAAGTTTTGAGACCCAAGAGAGTTAATTAATTGCCTAGACTGGCACAGTGAATTCATGGCAGAACCATAGATCCGAAATCTAGATTTGATTTCTCCAAAGTCCCAAGTTTCTGCATTCTTGAGATGATAGTAGGACTATATGGCTTACTCCTTCCAGCCAATATTCAACATCATTGCATGTACCTTTACATTGTCACCACAGTAACTGTTTCCTCTGTCTGCTTCATTCTGCCTCATCCTAAAGAACTTTACCTTACTCTGCCTTGATTTCTGCTTCCTGAAATAATTTCCTTCATGCCATCATTCTTTCCCTTAGACCACTGGAATCTGAATCCAGCCTCAGCCACTTTATTGAGTATTGTTATCTTCAAGGTCACTGATGAACTCCTTGCCAGATCTAGAGGCCCCTTCTCGGTCTTCATGTGAAGTGATTCTGCATCACCTGAGATGCCTGAGCAAGGTCACCTCCTCAATTGTTTTTCTCCCAATATTTGGCCAACCTCTCCTGACACTCTGTTGGCTGTGCTTCCTAAGACTTCTTTTTGTTAGTGCAGATTACCTGAGCCCTGATGGTGGGGTAGACATCATGTTACCCTTTTCATGAGCAACTCAAGGATCAGCCTTCCTATCTTTCAAAAATCATCTTTCTTCAATCTATTTTTGAAGAAGTGGGTATGTGTTATGTTCTGCTCCTTAGTTAGTCTGCACTGCCGTGCCCTTCACCTTGCTCACCTGCACCTAAAACCTGTGAAGTCTGAGTACAGATAGTTCCCACTTTGGTGGGTCCCCTAATTTGTAAATCAGTTATTTGGAGGTTTGTTTTTTTTTTTTCCCTTTGGGGAAGAAAATGTGGAAAGTGGTAGCCAGGTCCTTAATGATAGCACAGAAATGGTCATTTCACCTGTAACAGAACTGATCCATGATATAGAGCCCAAACACTATTGGTAACAGTTTCTCTGTGAATCCTCATCTACAAGGATTTGAGGGGTGTATGGAAGAGTATATAGAGTTTATTTTTACATGTTAGAATGTTGCCTTTTATTGCATTTCTGCCTAGAAAACAACAATAACAAACCCCTCATGCTCCAAGGACAAGTTCCTTTTTTAAAAAATCCTCACCCAAGGATGTGTTTTTACTGATTTGTGAGAGAGAAGGGGTGGGGGGAGAGAGAGAAACATCGATCAGTTGCTTCCCATACACACCCTGACTTTGGCTCAAACCTGCAACCTAGGTATGTGCTCTGACTGGGAATCGAACCCACAAAGTTTTGGTGTATGGGATGATGCTCCGACCAACTGAGCTACCTGGACACAAGTTCTTTTCTTAATGGAACTATGTAATGAAAACTTAGGCAGGAGTTTTAAGTGTCCTCAGTCTTGGGTCACTACCCAGAAAAAAGGAGAAGGCAAGAAAACCTTCAGGGATATGATGCTCAATCAGAAAATCCCATGTCAGTTTTAGAGACCTTTCTATTTTCTCCCTAATATTTTCTTATTATTCATTGCCACCTCAATTGTCTGCCCTCTTTCAACAATGATTCCAACATCCCCCAGTCCTGGAATAATTTCTGTTCCTTTTACTGTCTGTTCCTTTTACAGAAGCATTAACTGTTATAGAAATGGCAGGTAATACGGGAGAACCAGGTTTTGACATTGATCTGTCTCTCCTTCCAGCTTCTCCACCCCCTTATTCCATATAAAGGGATTATTCTTACTCTTCAATGTCTCTTGAGTCAGACTTTCAATATAGGAGAGCAGTTTGGGAAAGATTGTTAGTTAACTTGCTCAGAAAATGCTTGTTCCTGTTCAGGATTCTAATGCAACCCAGGTTCCCCGCAGTGATTTATATTAGTATATTTATGTGTTCTTCATCATTGCCATTATGCAAAGCCACATGAAAGAGAGTGGGAGTCACTGTTATTCAGAGCCACATACAGGCCCATCCTCCTTTACGTGGTCCTGTGTGCTGTTGCAACCCCTCCACTCCCAGGCAAACCCCAGCGTGAGGGTTTTACCTCGGCGTGTGTGCCAGGCCAGGCTTCAGCCCAGGTTAAGTTTTTCTCTGCTTTCAACATCGCCTTCACTCTGAACGAACAAGCTGCCTTCTTTCATACTTGGAATTATCCTAACTCTCATTCTTCTCAAATGATCATAAAACGCCCCAGGATTTGCCCGACTGATAATTTGTCTTTGGCTTCTTTGTTATCTATTGATTAAGCCTGGCAGTTATTGGTCTCAGTGATGTTCTCTGTCTGCTTTGCTCCAACACCTAGTACAAGTACTCTTCACTCATGAAATTATAATCCCCTCTGGCTGAAATTGTTCAAAGAATAAAAAATGCTGTATTTGGATGTAAACCTGTGATTTCTTAGCCAGTGTAAGATTTAAAGACTTTTTAAGTCACTTGCATAGTCCCTGCTTACTAACCTTAGAAAGTAATTTCAGTATTGTACTTCATTTTGTCTCCTTCCTTTGTAAAAATATCAACAAATTACACTGGAAGACAGCTTTCGTGGATTTGTTAATTAGGTTATTTTTAATAGACCTGTTTTAAAAAATTTATTGCAAGGGCTTGAATGCAGTAAAATGATCATTAATTAGAATGAGTAAGGCACTCACAGAAGCATAAATAAAACAGAACAAAGAGGGCATCCTTTATCTTGGTATTTTTCAAGGTGGGTTAGCTTAGGAGGAAAGGCATGTTCTCTATTTTGAAAATCAGAAGGGAGAAGCTCCTTCTTGGTTAAAAGCAAAGAAGTATGAAGCCACTGATTTTCCAGGAAAAAGATCTTTTTCAAGACCCTCTGAAGGTTACCTGTATGACAAAATGAAAGATTATTCTCTGCTATCTGTCACTGAAATTCAGTCTCCATTCTATATCCAGGCCTCAGAGCAGAGAGAAAGTAAAGAAAATTGAGGGACATAAATGTACTAGGAGCTGTTTCACAATAAGCTTATTTCACATTTGTCTTCACTAGAAGGCTTTCAAGCTTGGAACATTTAATAAATCTCTCACTGACAGCTGGTGGGAAGATTAGTGATCAAGGGTTGGAGATATTTGGAAAAGGAATGCGTTCTGCTGTGGGGACTGATGGGAAAGTGAGGAGGAGAGAAAACTCTAACTCTAGGTCCTGAAATGGAGACTGATTGAGCTAAAAGCCCAAGAAGCCACTGTGAGGGAAGAAGAAAAATGGGTTCTGCCTCCTTGTGGAGGCAGCATCCTGCATCCATCCAGGGAAAGGCACGCACCCCTCTTCAGAGAAATGTGTAGTAAGTAGCCAAGTGGTGTTCGTGAGAAAGAACCCAATAGTGAGAGGTTTCTCACCTGTTAGGGGCTCAGCTCTGTCTGAGGAGAGAGAACATTTGCCAGTGAAACAAACCATGTGGGGAAGAAGCAGCCTTTATGAAGCAACATGATTCCTCTGCTTCGCTCATAATCATTGACCAGTTCATTTGATGGCTGTATTTTTCTAGCCTCAGTGATTCCAGGCCCTTCCATGGCATTCCATTGGAGAAATGGGGGCTGTGAAGATTTTTGCTTTTTCAATTCACTGACTACTTATGAGGTTAATGAAGCTGCTGATTCCACTCACATGCATTTACTACTCCCTCCCCTTCTCACACTCCTCATTCAGAGTCCACTGATTCATTCTGAAAACTAAGGTGTGGACATTGTCAGATCACACACACATAGTTGAATTGGAGCTGACCCACAGTGAAGTGTGAAGCAAAATGGAAGACCCTTGTCGGTGCCTAGTGGAGAAAGTCTAAACAGAGCTGTCTGTGGCCAGGAAGAAGGCCTTGCAGTGACATAAGACCAGCAAGTGCCCAGACAAAAGGAGGAGAGATTGAGTGGAGAAAGGTAGTGGCTGGGCCTTTATCTCCTTTCCAGTTCTAACTCTGTCCTCTTGTTAAAAAGGAAATGAGCCCTGGCTGGGTGGCATAGTTGGTTGGAGCATCATCCTGTACCCTAGATGTTGCAGGTTCTATCCCCAGTCAAGGAACATACCTAGGTTGCGGTTTTGATCCCTATTCAGGTATGTACACGAGGCAACCGATTGATGTTTCTCTCTCTTCTCCCTTCCTCTCTCTTAAAGTCAATAAACACATGGTTGGATGAAAGCTTTAAGAAAAAAAAAAAAGGAAATGGGGCTCTGAATAAGTCTTTCTCTTTTTCTGGAATTTCAAAATGTTAAAGCCGGAAAGAACCTGAATACCATCTAATGCAAACCTTTCATTTTTCAGGTGAGGAAAAATGAGGATCCCAGAAGTAAAGTGACTTGTCTGTGGTCACAGGGCTGCTTCACATGAGACTGACTTTCCTGAGGCCCAGTTCACTGCTCTCTGGCAACGGAGTCTCCCTTTGACCAAACTATACTCAGGCCCCTTGAGACTCTCTTCTCAAATAGGCCTTGATTTTGGGGCTTCTGTGTTCATCTCCGCATTTCCCAATTTTAGTAAGAAATCCTGCTAAGTCAGGTTAGCCAGAACCCCTCAATCTTGATATCCTACCATCCTTCCATTCCCGATCAGTTCTTCCTTCCTCCACCATCCCCCAAATTATATCGGACCACCTTGGCCTAAGCTGACTTCTGCAAGAGTCCTGTGAGGTCAGTTTAGCCAGAATCCTCCTTTACTCAACGTGTCCTCTTAGCGATTCTCCATCCATTGGCCCCCACCCCACTCCTTGGCTCTAAATTCCCACCTTTTCTTGTATTTTGAGTCTAGTCCATTGTGGTGATCTAAACGCATATCATGATGGTTCAAAGTCTGCCCGTTAACAAGTGTCATCAATAATTTTTTCTGTAACACTTATCTGAGGAGCCATGTATTTTCTAATCATTATGAAGGAGGGAAAAGAAGGGTTCTCCACTCTCTGTTCATAAAATTACAATGGGAGGGGAAATAGGACTAAAATCCATAACTAAAAATAAAGTAAGAATTTTAGATTTCTAACAGAAATATATATTGATTATTGACTGAAGGTTTCTTTTTAATAAAATCCTCTTTTATTTGTACAAAATGGCCAGACTTGATACACAAACCTTCAAAGGGTCTCACACCCGTGATTCTCATCACCGCCCCCACTTCCCCTCTGAAATTCCCAATTCTAGTAATTTTATTTGTAAATGCTAGTAACATGCAAACTAATTTTTTAAATTTCTGCACACATTTAGAAAATATTATTAAACCAAATTATTAAAAACATCAATTTGTGCAAATAGAAAAATGCAAGTCTAAATCATAGAATGTTGGAAAAGAAATTAAGTTGACTTCATAACAACAAATGAGTTTACTAAATTAAAAAAAAAATGTTGTCATAAGAACGAGCTGTAATCAGCATAGGAGTTATTTTGTGGTTTTCCAAAGGAATTTGCAAAATTTGTTTGCAGATGGAGCCCAGTCTTTGAAGCCTTTGCTACAGTATTGCCATGCTTAGCAACCACAAATCATTCTCACCTGCACAAATGCTAGACTTAAACTGGGGTGATTTACTGGCCTGTAAAGTATCTTCATTTCAAGAACATGAAAATGAGGCTTTATTTTTATCCACAATTTATCGAAGCATTTGTAGTTGACATGTACATAAAACAATCATTTGCTAAACGCATCAACCCCTTTGAGGGCTCTAATGAACAGTTGTGTTGATCTAGATGCATCAAGCTTTCCATTCGTTGTCACTTTCAAAATTCCTGTCTAAGTTGTCATCACACTGAAGGACTGACTCATTTTTAGCTTATCTGAGCAGGCTGTTCAGATCTGTCAGTTATCATTGTTCTTCTTATTTCTCCAGCCATTTTGGTTAAAATTTCCCTGCCTGCACAGCCCACCGAACCTCCTCCCCGAGTTGTTCCAACTGTCTTAACCGGGTTTGGTATTTGCTAAGGTGTCCAGTCATAGGCTCTCCTGCTGCATTCTGGGTCTGGCTTCTCACAGGACAACGGCTGCTCTTGATCCGGTTACAGTGGGGTAACTGAAGCCTTTTCCTCCTTTTAAGAATATTTTATGAATTGATAGGGTTTCTGCCAGATGATCTTTTTCTATAGATTGGTAACCTCTTATGAATAAAATCACTAATAACTAACTGGTGGACATTGCCCAGTGCTTTGCTAATTTTATTAGTTTCCAGAACCTGGAGTGCATTGCTGCTATCTGTGCCTGTCAAGTAAATACATTTCACCTATTTAACAACAGAGAGCATGACACACAGGGGCACTCGTTGTTTTTTGCTTTGTTGTTGTTGCCTATTTTTCTTTTAAGTAGCTAAACTTATAGTTTTGCTGCAGGTAAAAGTTATATCATTGTGTACCATTTCCTTGACATGACAGATTCAATAAAGAAACCAATATTCTCTTTGAGAAGTGGTTCTTCTGAAGTTCATTTGCAGCCCACATAACACAGGTCAACATGGAGGCACTGAAATTACGAGATGGTCCAGCACAAAGCAGATGCTCAGGTCAAAACGTACTGAGAAGAGAAAATTGCATTGAGCCAGTAGGCTACTATCTGCTGACAGTCATCTCAGTTTTCCCATAAGCTCATCCCCACCTCCCTGCACACGGTCCCCAAAGTCATTACATTTCTCACCTCAAAGATAACGCTATTGGCTTTAGATAGTCTTTCAGCTGCACTTGCCACGATGTCAACTCTTTCCTGAAGTCAGCGCTTGTCTGCATGAGGGTTCTCATGGATCCTTCCACATACCTGCATCTCCCCTAGAGCCCGACTCTACCCATCTTGGGCTACAGTTGATGACCTCTTCTTGTAACACAGGTAATCTGGTTTAGATAATAATTAATCCACAGGGCTTCACTACCAGGCTTCATCTCAATGGTTATGGCCCTTTCCTTTGCACAGTAGGAGACGAACCATCCTGTTTAGGCAATAATCGGTGAGAGCTTGGCATGGATATCTCCTCCATGCTTCTTCAGCTCAGCTCTTTTTTAACTTTGCTGAGACAGCTTGGGTCCTGGGTAGGGGGCAGAGTGAGAGTAAAATGGCAAAGAAAGTGCGCAAGTATTTTTAAACACCAGCATCAACTCTGTGCTAAATACTGTGCTCACCTCTTCAGAGGCTGTTTCACTTAATTGGAACAAGAATCCTGGAAAGTTGTCTTGTTCGGCCCACTTTCCAGGAAACAGAGGGGTTAAATATCTTGCCCCAAACTACATCACTATTGAGAATGGAAGCAAAGATTGGAGCCCAGGTGTATCCAATTGCAAGGTCTTCGATCTTTTCTGCTACATTCCTCTTTGAGACACAGTTACTCAAAGATGCCCAGCTTCTTCAGTTAAGGTCACTTCTACCTCACTCTGGCTGTGGCATCCTACCACTGCTCCTGGGAAGATCAGGATGCCCACTTCTCTGAAACACTCTGTCCCATCTCTCTTGGGACCAAAAAGCCATTCCGATCATTCTGTCCCTTAGCATACACTCATGTGGCCCTGGATTGCAATTAGAGAAATGAAGCCAAGGCCTTGGAGATAACTACATATTTATATCTACCTTTTGATTACACTGAAATAAAAGAGTGCCTGCTATCTGAAAATGCTTTTGAAGCAGATTCTGAAGTTGTGCCAGGGAGCCCTGACAGTGAGTACGCTGGGAATTGTCTGGTTTCCTCATCCTGGATTCTTCCTCATCTTTTCTAGACCACTCACACAATGAAGAGGAAGAATGACCTTTATTCCCACTGCCTTTCCTTAATCCTTCTCCAGAGCTCGGAAGGACTGATTTAAATAGCTATCTGTGAAGGCTGGTAAATAAAAGGGTATCAATATCCAAGCAGGTAAAATTGGTGGAGTACCGAGGCAGAGAAGCTGTAGAAAAGTGAGCAAGTGCCGCCGAAGAATTTGAAATTGAAGTTGGTAGATAGGGTCCAAAACATAATGCAACAATATTTATTGTTTGAGTTTTATTGTTGAATTTCACTGAACTCCAAAGAACAGGGCAATTCATTAATTACTTTTTTGAAGGATTTTCCGGGTGTGATGTCTGAGCTACATATTGAGGAACCATGGGATCAAAACTAAAAGGGGTTTCTATTAGGTGAGCAGTTTGCAAAACAATGCAGTCTTACAAAACATGGATTGAAAACCATAAATACAAGAGTTCTAACAAGAGATCATGTATACCAGCACTTTGAAATGGGGAGAATATGTAGACACAGAAACTACATTTGCCACAGTTCAAGTGCCGAGGCACTGGGCTGCCCGTGCTCACATCTCTTCACACTGCATGCGACCAGTTTGTGGGAGAGGAGCCATTCTCCACAGTGTTCTCCAAATCTGGTTAACAGAATCACTTAGGGGACAGCTGTCAAAATTACAGGTTCTCCCAAATACTCTGAATCAGTGGAAATGAACTGAGGCTCCAGTATGTGTTTTTTTTTTGTTTTGCATTAACTCTCCAGCTGACATGGGTGATCCACAGTTTTGGGAATGGCTCTGCTAGATTTAGTCTACCTTGCCACTTTTAGGCATGATTTAGGCAAATCTCATCCATTTTCAGTGTCAGAATCAATGAATTGGGAAGGACTATGAGCACTGGGAGAGTACAAAGATAGGTTCTTAGACACCCCTCCAGCTGGGATACAAAGTGCACACCAGAGAGAGATCACCCAGTACTTCAGCGATGTTGTCCTAAACCGACTCAGAGTGAATTTCAACTTCTTTACTATTGTAGCCTTGAAAATTACAGTCTAGAGGTGGGTTAGTTTCTCTCCATCACAAAGAACAATGCCCTGACAATTCAGCCAGGGCTGAGAGGACATTTGGACTTACAAGGTTTGAGTCAATTGCTATTTAAGATAAAACACTTGTAACACACATTTCTTGGCTTGCACGCACGTGTATAACGCAAAGCGCAATGTCTTGAGAGTCTGGTCTGGGTTTGAGAGGAGGAGTAGGAGAGGGTGTCACGGGAAAGCCAACTAAAATATGGCAAGATTATTTTTAAAAGGCCGGAGGGCTCTGTTCCCTCCAGTCCATGAGCCTTTGTTGCTGCCGGTGAGAAGAGAAGGCAGTACTTTCCTCCTCATACTGCCTCCGAGGCAGCAGCTATACGAGGCAGATTTGGTATTCCCAGTTACTATAACCGCTAGCTCCCTCTTAAAATACTTAAATATCTTCTTAAGAAGGCCATTTAGATTCTGAGTCTCTTTGGATCATGGATCAATATGAAAATTCTACCAAGAAACACAGACACCAACTTGTGTGTGCATTCTCAGGGACTCGTGGATCCCAGTTTTAAAGTTGTCTGGTTTGCAGAGAAAAACGAGTGGTGGGATTTCCTTTCCATTCCACCAAATGAATTTTAGTTGATGACAAAATGACTGATTATTACACCGTACAGAACAGAATTTGGCCTCTTAAAAATCTGTGAATATGGCCTTCCCAGGGGTTTGTAGTGTTAAAATGCCTAACCTGAATTAATATGTTACATACAACATCATTTCAATCCTTCAAGTCTTCACTCAAGTATTAAAGATTTTAAGTAACTTTTCCAGAAACACACACTTTTTGAGCCCCAAGCCTGAACTGACTTAAAGCTCGTATCTAAACACCACCTACTCCTTCACTTTCCCACGCTGAAATGAAAAATAATTTTGTAAGGTGTGTTATTTCTGAGAGAAGGGGCTTCAAGTAATGATCTACACCCACTACTATGCAACGTTAATTCTGACCACCCATCTTTATCAAACACAAAATAAATTTACTTTCTCAGTTCTAGAATCAACATGGCCAATTTAGTAATTCAGAAAGTCATTCTTATCTACTGTACTAGTTCATGATCTTGAAAACTGAAGCCCTGTTTGACTCATTTATTTGGCTCACACACAGCACACCTAAGCCATAGGCACAAACTCAGTTTCAAATGCAAGAATGTTTGCTCCTCTTGGACCTCAGTGGATGGCATAGCCACCCGAGTGCAAATCATGGGGCTCCTCTTTTTTTTTTTTTTTAAGATTTTATTTATTTATTTTTAGACAGAAGGGAAGGGAGGGAGAAAGAGAGGGAGAAAAACATCATGTGGTTGCCTGTCACATGGCCCCCACTGGGGACTTGGTCTGCAACCCAGGCATGTGGCCTGACTGGGAACCGAACCGGCTACCCTTTGGTATGCAAGCCCACGGTCAGTCCACTGAGCTACACTGGCCAGGGTGGAGACCTCTTGTAACAACTTTAATAGACCTGTTTCTTTGGTTTTCTACTACATATCATACACCCAGCTCATTTTAAAAATCAACCATTGATCCTTAGCTTTACTAATGCATGTCACTGAACAATCAACTTTACCATAAACCTTGAAATGCTATCATTCGGTACCATTATGTTCAGTCCAATGTGGGGCCTTCTATGTAATCCATCATTGGACAGATTTGGTCACTAGTTAGCTGTGATAATTGTCTGGGGTCCTTAAAGGTGACTTTTTTAATAGTCTAGAAAATTCTCAGTCCCAACTTACTGAGTAAAAACTCCTATTCTTAATCCACTTCAAAAGTCTTTCTTTCAAAGACCCAAAATAAACATGCTTATCACGTGAATGCTAAAGGGCCATTCCTGAAGAGGAATGTATATTTTGATGCCTATAGGTTGCAGTCATTTGAACAAGTATTGTTTGTTACATATTAAATCTCTGAAGTTTCAGGGTATATTGTCACTGATTTAATCGAGCCACTGAAAAAATGGTTATGCTGTCCTAAATATGCAAAAGTCTCGTTTTCATGCCAACCAAATAAGCCACCGAATAGCTAAAAATGAAACTTGTTTAAATATAGCTAATTTTAGCAGGCATTTAACTATAACAGATTCTAAAAGGCTAATTGGTGGGGTAGCTGGTTAACCTTTCATATATAAGTATCAAAATTTTTTACAGTAGAATTACTTTTACAATAGCAATTACTAGTGCAAAACACTAAAAGCTTAATATTCTCAGAATGTGGGTGATAGTTCTAAGGAGAGGGGGCATGTCTAGGGAAAGAGTACCTAAAGAAACAGGCCCTGGTGAGGAAGTACTTTTCTCACAGGGGTGAACATGGAATCAGAACACCAAGATATGTAACTTTCCTTTAAAGAAATGCTTAAAAGAAAAATGTACTATCAATCCTTGAGGTTCTATAGATGAGATGTAGTGCCACACAACAGAAAATCTAAACACATTTGTTTGCCTGATATTCTAATTTGTGTGTTTGGAATACATTTTCAGTGATGGGGAGGGGAGGGTATAAGCATATTACAGAGCAAGGATCAGATACCACCTTTTAATGTGCCACGGTTATACACACAGGGTCAGAGAAATTGACTCTAAAGTTGAACTCGTGTAAGGTAATTTATTTATATATATTTTTTGCCTCATTCTTGGGCTCTAAAGGGTCAGTGCTTAAGAAAATCCTGTTTTCTGAATAGTTCTTGCACTCAACTAAAATTTAGGAATGTGTCAGAAAGGTTTATTAATTTCTGAGCAGACTGATGATCCTAATTCCCAAACAGCCTTGGTTACAGTATCATTTCAGATATATACAATCTGAGGTTCTGTGGTGATAGTTTTAATCAAAATCATAAGGACATTCAAAACCAACTACATATAAAATATATCAACCACTTTAAAAAATAACCTGTGATATGTCATCTCGCTTTTGACGTGAAGTACGAGGTGCCAAGATCACTACCTACACTAGAAAGGAAGGTGGTACTGAGTTGCAGACAAGATGGAGTCTTACATTTATGCTACAAAAAGGCTTTTACTTCTGGGACTAGAACAGAAAACACAAAAACTGTGCTCTTTCAAGAATGAAAAGCCAGTGTGTGTGTGTGGAAGTATCTGTAAGTATTAAATGGTACTTTTGTATCATTATTACACGTACATGTTTTTAAAGGTTGTACAAATACAAGAAACTGCTGTCAAATTCCAAGTTACTTTTCATTAACTACTGGTTGTTTCACCCACGGAAACTACTTGAGGCAAAATAATCTTATTGTTAATCAACCAGCAATGACCCCCATCATTCCTTCAAAATTAAAAGCTAATATTTACGAACAAAAATCATTGTAAAATCTTTGCAATTACGCAAAGTCAAAATAAGTCAAACATGTACATGACATGGAAGAGATAAAACCACCTTTCCAAGCTATGGTAGCTACTTAAAACCTGTCTTGGAGTGGAGGATGAGACAGGATGAGGGGCTTTGCTTCTCAATGTGTATCAATAAATTTGTTTTTGAGCCCTGTTAACATACTACTGACTCAAAAATTTACAATAGTTGTATGCTTAACATGTTGCTACATTACTTAGCAGACATTTGCTCATTTTCAATTATTTGCTATGAACTTCATTTAACAGACATGTGCAAAGAAAACCTAACTGAAAGGAATGATTCTAATCACTTTAAACTGAAAGTTTAAAAGATCTTCAGAGATCTTTACCTTTTTACCGTACACCTTAATGTAACCAATCCCATTTGTTCTCAAATAATTTTCTTCCCAAGTTTTAGAAATCATTGCTGTCTAAGACATTAAAGTAGTAGCTCAAGAAATGAGGACACAAGTCATAGACTGGGAGAAAATATTTGCAGAACACACTCGATGGACAGTTATCCAAAAAAAAAAAAGAAAAAAGGGAAAAACTCAAGCAAACCCAATTAAAAAGTGAGCCAAAGAGCTTATGAGAAACTTCGCCAACAAAGATATACAGATGGAAAGTAAAAATATGAAGTGCTCTGTATTATGTCGTTAAAACAATGAGGTAACACTACACATCTCTAGAATGGCCAAAATCTGGACCACAGACAAAACTAAATGCTGGTAAAGACTTGGAGTAACAGGTACTCTTGTACATTCCCGGTAGGAATGCAGCCATGTGGAATTACGCAGTTTCTTACAAAACATATTCTTACTTTACAGTCCAGCAATCACACTTGGTATTTACCCAAAGGATTTGAAAACTTATTTCCACACAAAACTTACACACCCAATGTTTACAGCAACTTTATTCATAATTGCCAAAACTTGGAAGCAACCAAGATGTCCTTCAGTCGGTGAATGGTTAAACTATGGTACATCCAGACAATAGAGTATTATTTAGCACTAAAAATGTTATCAAGCCATAAAGACATAGAGAAAACTTGTGACTATTAAGTGAAAAAGTGCAATCTAAAAGGATTACATACTGCATTTTGATTCCCATTATGACATTTTGGAAAAGGCAGAATATAGACAGTAAAGATCAGTGGTTGCCAGGGATTGGAGTAGGAGATAGGGAAGAGGCAGAGGCAGATTTTAGGGGCAGTGAAAATACTCTGTATATCATAATGATGGTTACATGTCATTCATTATACACTTGTCTAAACCCATAGAATGAGCAACACCAACAGTTAACTATAAACAATGGACCGTGGGTTATGATGAGTCAATGTAGTTTCATCCATTTCAACAGTATACCACTCCTGTGGGAAATGATAGCAGTTCTGTATGGGTGGAGGGGTGTATAGTTAATCCCTGTACTTTTATCAATTTTACTGTGAATCTTGAACGGCTGCAAAGTCTGACAAATCTAATAGGGAGTACTTACTATGTGCCAGGCACTGTTACCCTCCTCATTTACAAATGAAGACACCTGGTTCCAGGGTCCAATACCCTTAACCACTATGCCACAAACTGCTTGGAGTTCTTTCAAGTTCATTCACTGGGAAGCCCACTTCAGATCCTAAAACCCAAGGCTCATTTTTACAGATTAAAGCCCACTGTAGCCCAAGATCACACAGTTAATTCATATCACAGTATGTCCTAGTCAAACTTTTTTTTTTCACCTTTTTCAAGAGGGTGGGGAAGGAAGAGAAACACTGATAGGAGGGGAAACACCAATCTGTTGCCTCTTGCAAGCCCCCAGCCAGGGACCTGGCCCACAACCTAAGCATGTGCCCTGACTGGGAATCAAACCAGCAACTGTATGGTTTGCAGGACGATGCTCAACCCATTGAGCCACACCAGTCACAGCTAGCCCAAAACATTTTTGAAGACCGTGTAGGTATCTGAGAAACATGCTTGAAATACTTCATATACAGTGCTCCACAGTTAACATTCCAAAGGTAAAACCGTTTTTTAGTCTTGCCCGGGAAACATCCAGGTTTGGAAACAAGTCTATGTAGAAATCACCCTTCCTAGCTGCCTTATACACTGTTTCCCTTTTCCCCCATTGATGCTTTGGACAGATTAAATCCTGTAAGATCATACCTGTTCTTAATGTTTAAAAAAATGCCTATAGGAGCATTTATTCAAAGACTGTTATAAACCAATGAAGTCTGAGGGTCCATCATCTTCCCATGTGTCTTCTTTATCCCCCAGATACTGATTTCAAAACCTTAAGATTTAAAATGTTATCAAGTAAATGTTGACAGAGGTAGCACTGAGAAGGGAAAATAAGTCTTATTTTAAAACCATAATTATCAAGTCAGTTGTGACCCTTCAGTATCCTTCATATTTCAGGACTACTACCTTATCTCATATATAAACTTCTACGTATATCTTCCTCACTTGAAGCAAAAGCATCAACACCTAAAGAACTGTGAAAAATCATGGTGAACCAGGATAAATATTTCCATTTGAAATTTCATCACTGAGCAGCCATGGTTCTGTTCTTGGCTTCTGTTACTGTGGGCAAAGTCAGAACTTGTTACTGTTATTCGTTATCTCACATGAAAGCTTCAAAGACCAAGCCCATGGATCCAACCTCTACATTAGAGCCACACCCAAGAAAGTAAATCAAAACTGCCTGACTTCGTGCGAACTGTTATGCCTACAGTGTCACCTACAAAATAATACCAAAAAGGGTAAGCAGTCCGTAATTGTTCAGATTTCATACCTTTCTCTTTAGGTGATAAGATCCTAAAAACGCCTTTTCATTTTTTCAGAAACAATCGCCTATTATGTACCATACTTGAAGACACTTCATAAAACTCATCTCATGGTTCTCATGTGAACACATGTTGAGACGGCAATGAAAAATGTACAACATAGCCATGCAAACTCTACATATGTAACTAAAAAGTTGATGATGAAACATTTTCTAATTATACCTCTGTAGAATTTCTAACTATGGCTTAAAAACCCAATGAACAAGTGGAAGTTTCCCTCTGTACATGGCTTTTATTATTTACATAATACAATATAGCATCAATGCTGGGTAGCGTGATTATGTGCAATACATAAATATGAACTATCTGTACACATCTGCAAATCTAACTCAGAACTAAGGTACATAAAATTGAAAGCAAAATTGAATGCTTTAAGAATGAAAGTAAAAACTAGGACTGCACACTGCAATAAATCAGAGTAGTGCCTCGTGTACATACTTATTTACAGATGAAAACAGGCATTACCACAACACTAATCTAACTATACTCATTTATATATTAAAAAAAAAAAACACACACACAAGTTTCATACATCACAGAAAACCTTCCATTATAACACAGAAGTGATATTACCAGACAAGCATCAGTGAAGTATACTGCCTCTTCTAGTTGTTATTGTACAATGCTGTAAATAATGCAGCCCATGCAATACACCCAAGAACACTAGAGTCCTACACCCAAGTACAATTAATATGATAAAGCAGCCCTCTGCAAGTGGTGCTGGATACCACTAAGTCTACTGCAGCCATGTTGGTTATGATTTTCCATGCAGAAGGGTAAAGTTACATTAAGAACTGAAGTCTTTAAAAAAGCTTTAAACATTCTTTCTTGAACCAAAACATTCAACAAAAGATGCACATGAAAAATTAACTGTTCAGATGCCTTTGCAACTTAAAATTCAGATGCATGTTATTCAATAGAGCTGCTGTATATGAAAACCAAATGTAGTTTTAATTTCTTCTTGTAAACAAATTAATCCTAGTGCAGTTCTGTGCTA
The DNA here is from genome assembly GCA_004026765.1 of Micronycteris hirsuta. Classification (NCBI taxonomy): domain Eukaryota; kingdom Metazoa; phylum Chordata; class Mammalia; order Chiroptera; family Phyllostomidae; genus Micronycteris; species Micronycteris hirsuta. The sequence continues at coordinate 27,514 of PVJI01012623.1, read as the reverse complement.
CACAACGTTTTTAGCAATGAGAGTAATGCAGACATCTTCTGGTGCAGCCAGCACAGTAAGCTTCAATGGTAGCTCAAACCCTGTTGCTTGATGGTTTTACTCCTATGACAACCAGTCGTGATGTTTACCTTTCACAGAATGTCTTACTTGACAGCTTTTAGACTGGTTAGCCAGGCTCACACATGGCATCAAATACTGGTTTCATGGGAAGGTCTGATCCTCTTTATCGCCTTCTTCCAGCTTCCAAAGAACATGTGGAAATTAACAAGGTGAAGTATAATTATGGTGGAAGTAGACTGCCAGTCCTTTTCTGGTGTACCATTTTTAAGAAAAATACAGGCACGTAACACTAGCCAAAGATTATACCTTGATTACATTCCCAAAAGGCAGAAATGCTGCAAACATGCAGAAATTTCACGTATTTTGTTTGGCACGTGGGAACTAAATTTTGTCCCTAGTATCTGTAATTCAATTTGATGTGCAGATTTTCATCCAATTTTATTTAAGGGAGGGCATATACATTTTGTAGGGCTGTACCTATCCAATTCTGCCTGTAACAAACACCCAAACATCCTAAAATATCAATAAGACAGACAAGTATAAAGTAAAACTCTGGAGAACATCAAAGGAAAATGGCCATGCATCTGCTCTTTAATGTTTTCCTACGATATATTAAAATAAAAACAAAGTTTCAGTCTCTTCACAAGTAGTAATTTATATTCTCTGGATTTTTTCAGCCACAACAACTGGATTCTCTTTTCTGATTTTTGCTGCAGCTTCTGCTTTGTAATCATATGGACAGTTGTGCTTGTCAGAGTAACGGTGAAGTCCACAAAACAAATTTCCACATCGGCAGTCAAACCCTGTATACACAAGAGGAAGCAGAGTCAATTGGAAACTTGTAGCAATTTTATAAAAGGGAGAAAAAAATAATAATAAAAAGCCTTACTCACTACAGAAAGGGAACCAGGTTTCCATGACTCTTTGCAACATGAAAGACAGAGTCTTGTCATTTCAAATTGTGAAAGAGCTTTTAAACCACCTCTGACATGATAAATTCAAGTAACTATCCTTCCATAAACTCCTATAGATACCACACAGGGTAGAAATTACACAGGCTCCAGAGCCAGAATGATGTGGATTTAAATCCTCCTACCATATGTTAACTGGGTAATGTTTCGAGTGAAAACTAAGGAAACACAACAATAAAGCTGTGAGACTTAAAGGAAACAAAAAGTATCTACAGTATTTTTTGCCTGGCTCCACGTAGCTGTTTACGGTTTAGTTAGGCTACCTTTTACCCAGGAGACCAAAGGAAATAATCAAAATGAAAGAATTTTTATCAATCCAATAAAGGAAAGTAACTCATAAGGTCTAAAGTTAACAAAAGGGTTTTATGTGATTAGGGAGATAAATGGAAATCAAACTAGACCTTCTATTCGTGAAAGTCAGGCATTTTGTTATAAGACCAACCAGCCCCTTAGGAAGTCACCAGCAGCACCCTATTGAACCCTAGCTGTAAAATATACTGTTGAATGTGCTTTCTAATACCTGTAAGGCCAACTTTCTTTCTGCACATAAAGCATCTGTTCTTCTTTGGTTTGGGTAACTCAGGAGCTTTTTCTTCACTTTGAGAAGTACTGGGCTGAGAAACTGATGAACTGGGCTGAGTGACAACTGAAAAGTAAGGGTAAAAATGAGTAATTTGCCAAGAGTTCACTGGCTGAAAATTAACCAATTTATCTAAATTAAAAAATGAACAAACAAACAAACAAACAAAAAACCCTTAAAAGTTTTAGTAAAAAATGTTTAAGCCTTTCTTAAAAACATGTACTTTAAACAGGATCTTTTACCTTTATAACAGAACTATCATATCTAAGAATTTCTTGCCAATCAACATACTACTTACTACTTGTTCTTCTAAATCTTATACAATTATCACTTCAAATTCCTTTCAACTCACTCTTAACTAGTAGTGAGAAACAAAATCCCAATTTTAAAAGATTTTAAAGACCTGAGATGTTGGTAACATGCTCAGTTTTTCCATATTGTAATTGCCTAAATCTAAGTATCTTAATTAGGTCTGTTCAAAGTCATTACCACTCAGTAAATAAAGCTGACAACTTCTGAGGTTCTTGACTGCAAAAGCCATTTTTGCTTTTATACTATCAGGGGAAAAAAAAAACTGTAGATAAAACCAGAAAACTTTGACAAGTAAAACCCAAATCATTCATTAATCACTAACTTCAGATCCTATAATTTCTTCATTACTTTGCCATTTAACAAGTGCTTTATTATCTTATGCAGAAAATCTGTAAACTTTAAGTTCCTTTTGAAAGATTAGCAAGCCCTGTCTTTAAGACAATAAATACTTGTGAAGTCTTGATTTTAGACTGTTAAGGATTTCATAGATAAAAAAAATAACAATTTTGGTTTACATTAAAAAGTCAATTTTTCCACCTGAAAGGGCTTTACGTTTTAGTTCACACATGATATCAACAGAATTTATCAATATGAAGGCAAAAATTGTACATTATTGGATTAAAGTCCACATTACCACTACTTTAGAAATACCAAATTTAATTCTACTTCCATAAAATTCAACTACATGGGAAGTACTGTAAACTGAGCTTTAATATTAATCCAAACCCCAAGAATAGCAAATTAGCATATGCAATGCTAAAATTACAGCCTAAACACTTAGGCCAGCACCAATGCTATTAACATAAATCCAAATTCTAGATGCAAGGCAAATTGGTTTAATGACAACTTACTAGAAAATCCTCCCCAAATTTGTAACTCATTTTTATTAGAAACTAAACAGCCTAACATTAGGCTAATAGAATATTCCATCTATTACTTATTCCTAACAATCTACTATGACAACCTTAATATAGTTTTGGGGAAGAGAAGAGTGACAGTCATTTCCTCGACTACACTTAAAAATGAGCAGTAGTTCATAAGACATACAGATAGGGGGGACTAAGAAAAGAAAAATGATACAGAAAAACGGCAAAGAAACAGTGAACTACAGAATTACTACTATGAAATAATAAATGTAGAGGCTAGCTACAGATCTAACCCAAAACTGTACTATTCCAAGGCCAGACTAATTTTGTGTTTCAAAACCAAAAAATTCTTACACACTAATTTAGTCGGTTTTTGCAGAAGGATGGAACTCATTTCAAAATACCAAATATGGATTCACTAGCCCAATTTACACATTTTCACCTTAACTTTATCACATAAACGTGATATTATGTGAAATTAGAAAAAGCAAGCCTCCAAAGCATATTATATATGCACTGACACTACTTCCTCACAATAAAGGTTTATATTATATTCAGTCAACACTACTAGGAAATAATGAAGTTATCAAAAATGAACTATGTGCAATATAAAACACACAGATCTTTGTTTTAGGCCTAGCACACGTAATTCAAGCAAATCAATCTTCTGGCACATTAGAAAACTTGTGGTTGCACTGCATAAATTAAGCACTGACTCAAAGTCACTATCTAATGAAAACCAAAAATGCCTTCTCATACTGAGTTTTAAGCTTTTATACAATATGGGACCCTACACTTCGACCTGAAAGTCTTAGTTTTTAATATGATCTTCTGCTGGAATAGCTTCTATACTAGCAATATCAAGACTGAGGAGTTACTACTTTTGATTTAAAATTTTTTCTTCACAGCTCTGAAATTTAATGTGTAATTTTTTCTACATTTTTGAACAATGCTTTCTCTAATGATTTATTTAGATACCTTTAAAATATGACAGTAAACCACTTTTTAAGTTCATTAAATCTTAATACTTCCTGTTTCCAGATTATAATCTTTGCTAATTTACTGGTGTGGGGGATGGTGGGAAGTGGGCAGAGAAGAAGGAAGAGAGTAAAGTTACTATTTTATACTCTCTAAAGAGAGCTGGTTCTTGCTTGGTCTGTATTTTATAGCTCTCTCCATCTTTGGTCCTTCAATGGGAAGGAACGAATCCCCCCACCAACCCTTTCTCATACTACCAAGTCCAGAACTGAACTAGTATTAAACAAAAAGCATACCTGGCTCTGACACCTCTGTTTTCGGGGTAGTTATTTTGTCCTCTCTTGAAATGCTCATTTCTGTCATTTGCTGAGTTACAGGCAAGGCAGCCACAGGTACATTTCTATTTGAGTTCAAGCAAACATTTTTAAAGATGTTAAGGGTACTTCTTTGTGAGATAGTAAGTTGTCAGTTCAACTTTAAATTATATAGTATTTCCAACATGATCAATCGGAGCTAAACAATCTAAAATTTTTAAAGGATACTGGATGCTCAGCAAAAATGGTTGAGAATAAAGAAAGCAATCTGATAAATGTCTCATCAATTCAAGGCTGCATATTTGTATAAATCACATTTTATTAGAGCCGACTAGGAATTTTTTAGCTGTGTCTGTAATCTGTTTAAGAGCAAAAGGGGGCAGTTTTGCCAAAATGCCCTGTGTAGCATTATACTATAGTCTGTAAAGCCTCACTGCCTATAGTCTCTAAGCCTCAATTATAAGGAAATAAAAGCACAGCATTCTCAACACAGCATCCTTGGGGGTGTTATGGAGTGCGTTATAATATACATCTTTACTCAATGACCTACAAGATCATACATTAAAAGACACTGAAATCCCTGACTGCAACACATGCAACGCCAAGGGCATCTGATAAATTAACACCCTTATTATATATGAACATTCATAATTATAATAGTATGGATAGCACAGCTATCTTTGTTTCCTCCTGGTATTATAAAAACTCAGAAATAATCTTACCTTGATTTTTCAGATGTGCTGCCAGCAGCACCTTCACAGTTGTTTAAACTAGCGTCTGCTCTTTGTACAGATGCAGAATCTGAGGTAGGGCTGTTGGAACCACTAGCTGTCCCTATTTTAAAAAAATGATTTGTAAGAAACAAAGCAATACTACACTCAGTATCAAGACTAAATAAGTAACAAATACTTGCATTTAATTAGGTTAGTGATTTAAGCATTTTCATTGTGCTGCAGAATCCTACACTTGAGTATCCAAACAAAAGTATATTATTAAAGTCATATCCAGTGAATACAAGTGTAAAACAAAACCTCAAAAACAAATGAAACAGCTAGAAGACACTTGTAGATAGTCATTCATTCCTGATGTAGTAATGTAGTAATGCCAAGTACTTGGGCTGTTGCTTTAATTTCAAGCTTTTCTCAGGTCTTCTCTCTCTGGGCCTTCAGCATTGATTCTCAGTCTTAGACCCCCATTCTTGGCTCTATGTTTTCTGTTCACCAGTTCTTCAAATGAGTTTTTCCTTGGAAACAACTTACCCATTGGACTCATTCTGCCACTATTCTGCTGCCTCTGAAGATGTTCTTTGTAGCAAACAGAACACATTCCATTTGTTCTAGGATTCCCATAAAAGCCACATCCTGTACTACACAGCATGGGCCCTGGGGTCTGGTTAGTCTCCTGAGCCATACTTTTCAGCTATAAAGAAAACAAAAACAAAACTTTAGAAACTAGCATATAACCAAAATAAAATCACTAAATTAGTATAACAGTCACCAATGTACCTTTGTTATTCTGGACACTAAGCCTATTTCTAACAAAGGCCCAAACTGTGTTAATCATTTTAAAAGTAGGCCAAGAAAAGTTATGAATATTTTGCTCCCTTTGTAAAAACAAAGGGTATGAAAGGAATCGCTTTTTAACTTGATAAATAACCTATAATGATTTCACATTCTTTAGGACAAAAAAACCCTACCATTAAACATTAAAATGTATTTCTATCACTTGTCACTACTGTTTTCTGCTTCAGTTTCTGAAAAGGTCACTCTGCCTGTTATCAAAATTACATTTAAATCAATTTAGACAATTGGTATCTCCTGATCATTGCTTAAAATATATTAAATGGAACTTGCAAATGTCAAAGAAAGCTACAAATCTTAATTATTATTTATTTTTATGACTATTTTTTACAGAGAGAACCACAGATTTGTTGTTCCACTTATTTATGCATTTTTTTTTTTTAAATCCTCACCAAGGGCATGTTTTTCATTGCTTTTTAGAGAGAGAGGAAGGGAGGGAGAGAGAGAAACATTGGGAAATGTATGTGCTCAGCTCCAGGAATTGAATCCACAACCTCTAGGTTACGGAGACAATGCTCCAACCAACCACACCGTATCACACCACACCGGCCAGGGACATCGGTTGTTACTTGCATGTGCCCTAACCAGGAATTGAACCCACAACATTAGTGTACTGGGACAACACTAAACCAACTGAACTAACTGGCCAGGGCCTAATTACTGACTCTTGAGATCTACCAGTTCTTTAAACTAGCTGTGTATTAGATGTAGCTCCATGCTTTCTTAAAACTAACATCTGAATATATTTGGGCCCAACTAGTAATTCAATAATTCTGCTACTGGGAATCTTTTAGAATATTGCAATACTTTCACATAGACTGAAAAGAGAGCTGGTAGATCATCTAGCCTTTCCTGTTGCCTTGGAACCAGCAAGTGAAGCTCTTTAAAAATTTAGGGGGTCAGCTACTTACACTTTATGTTCTACATTTAAGATGTGAAATATGGGGCTGAGTACTTTAAAGTCAGAGCCCAGTAGAATCCTGCAATGCAAAACAAATTATCGGCCATAGATTTCTCAGCCAAAGTCTCTCTTAAAACAACTGCTTGTCTTCCTTGTATCAGAAAATTACCACCTTTTTGAGCTCAATTTCAATATAGCAAAGTAAAACAATATAAATACACAATGTTTAGTAATGTTTAATATTTAATGTTAAGTTACTAGAAAAATCTTTATACAGCAAGCAGTCTTGTTTTTCCACAAGCCTTGTTAAAATTAGCACAAATAGTTATCTTTTGTTAAATTTAGTATATTTTCCTCTAAGTTAAAGAGAAAATACACACTATTAAAAAGTGGGTTTCCACAACACCTAAAAATATGTATGAATGTACAAAAAGCAAACTTGAGAACATTTATCAAAGAGCATATGCTAATCTGTCACTTAAATGTACCTTACTCTTGATAAAAATTACTTATGATTTATTAAGTTATGAACATTTTAAGTAAGTGCAGCAAAGAACTTCAAGCTACAGCTTATCATCTTCTAGAATTCTATATGGCTTTTTCCAATAACCACTTCTAGAATACACTCTTTAGTGAGTTATTTAAAATAATGTCTCAATAATTAGCAATTTTTATTAAAATTATTTTTAAAAAGGATGGAAGAGGACTAATCAATTCTGACCTGGCAGAAGGAGGACAACTATTCCCAATTAAGTAACAGTAATCTTTACTTTTGTTAGCAAAAGGACAGTTTTCAAGCTTGAAAATATTTCAAGCCAATCAAGCTTGTATGCAGAGTGACCAAGATTCGCAACTTCAAACAACAGTACTAACTTAGTTGACACTGTCTCTTTAAATAGTAAGTGGAATTTAGCTGACTCATTTTGGAGCAGAGTAGTGTAAACATTTCAACATCACTTAGGAAGTTTATTAATAAACATTTTCAGCTGCGTTTTTAAAAATTAGAGCATAGTATGTGCAAAAACTGCTTCAAATAATAAACTGTATTTATTTGCATGCCCACTATGCAAAGTGTGTGAATCTTTACCCTAAACAAAAATTTGAGCCATTTCTTGAACTCAGCTTAAGAAATACAGTAGCTCGCACTTTCTATACTAACTTTCAGTCATTGGACAGTGGCTTTAATAGTAAAATGTCCTAAATTGGACCTAACCAACATGAATATTTGTCAATCTAATTCTTATAATCTTTTATGTAAACACAATGGGGGGGGTCTCATCCAATGATTTCACCCACACCAACATGCAAAGTATTCCTTCCACCTTTTGGTCTTCAGAAAACACATCTACCTTCAATTTACCATATTTTTCAACTTAGAGACACCAGGACATTAGTCTTCTACCTGGCGTCTCATCTTATACTTTGTGCCCCCGCCCCAAAAGCCAGCTTTTAAATGCCATCACATGTGCACAGCTCGCCTTAATATTTCTTCTCAGAAGCTTAGATCACATGGGCGGGCGCTTCAGCCTGTCACAAGGCTGCAATGTGACAGGCTGAGCTGGATGGAGGCTCTCACATAAAGCCTAGTCAACAGGGGCCTCTGAAATCAGCTTCTATTTATATCCCAGAGCCTGCCAACTCCTACACAACCCCCAAAACTAGGGATGCAGCATTCATACATCTAACATAATAAAACAAAACAAAAAGATGCCATTAACTCTGCTATAGTTTTTCCTAATGTAGAGAATTAGAGAACAATCTCAAATTCAATCTAGAAGATGCAAGCATCATTAATCACTCACAGAGCCAAATGGTCAGGGTTGTTTTATAAACAAGCACAGTACAGAGCATCAAGGCAGCAAGAATCTTCATGTTCAGTGGCAACTGACTCTTGTTTTGCAGAGGAGACTGGGGAAAGCCTGCCATTAGGTACTACCGTTCTCTCCTATTTGGCTGTATTTTAGAAAAATACAATACCATTACTAGCACCTTTAAAGTTTGTAGAAACTTGAGCATTCATGTGTTTGCTGTATCACGTAAGGGTGAAATATTTATTTTTATAGTTTTGGCTTCCTGTAATTCACAACTAAAAAAAAACAACCACCCCCAAACAATCTGAAAACCTGCACAACTTTCTAGTCTCAAATATAAAAAAAAAATTAAAAGGTTTTTAAAACCTATGAAATTTACTTCAGGTGCACATAATGTTAACAGATGTTAAGAGTGCCCACTCACCTGGACTTGACACCTGAATTCTAGCCTCTAATCTACCTCTGACTAAGCCAGTGACCTTGGGCAAGTCCTCACTCTCCGTATGAGTTTCCTCTTTGCCAAACGCAGTAGATTAGTGTGATTTTAAGAGGCTCCTTTCCAGGCTTAAATATCGGGCCCGAAAGACAGAAAATAGGGGAGAACTACAATAAATCCCCTTTAAAGAAATTCTTTAAAAACCTGAAAGATAAAATTGCAGTATTTTTCTAACTCAATTCTGAAATCCTGTTTTAAAAATGAGTTTAAAATGAAATTGATAATTTTTAAGGCTATTACTACTTGAATGTCTGGTATAGAAACGGGCTATGACCCGTATATTACTTTACACTTGTACGTCCGTATTCTCAGGGGGGGCATTCAACAATAAAGATAAAAACCCGGGCCTTTTCCAAAACACAGCTTCACGGAAGGCTAGGAAAGCAAGCACAGAATTTCAGTTCAACAGCCTAAATGCAAGAAACAAAGGGGAAGGTACCTAATTTCCTTCATAAAAGGGATCTTGGGCGAAAACGCAAAGCCGCTGGGAAAACTAAACACGACCGCAGAGAAGCCCCCCTCACCCCCGTTCCAGAGGATTTTAGAACTTCGGGTCCCACTGGTCCCCCACCCCCCTCCAAGCACAGGCCTAGCTCAGGAAAGCCCGACAGGGCCTTCTTCAAAAACTACTGAGTCATGCAGAAGAGCAGCTCCGCAGGACAGGCCGGCCCCTCACCCTACGGGCCCCGCACCGGCCCCCGGCTGCAACGGCTCCCCCGAGGCGTCGGCGGCGAGCTGGGGTCGGCGGCGCGGCCGCCTCTTTGTCTCTCCGGGTCCGGCTGCCCACGTCGGGCGCCGCAGCCAAGGGCGCCCGGGACTCTCGCGAGGGAGGCCCGGAGCCCCAACCCCCGGAGGACGCACGCGGGTATTGTTCCAGACTGAGCGAGTGCGAGTGAGCCGGGGGCGCCGGGAGTCGAGCCCTCGGGCCACGACGACGGGACGACGCCTCCGTCTTTGTGCTTCCCGAGCTGGCGGGCGGGCTCCCCTCCCCCGGACGCCACCATCCTGGACCCACTCGGGCCTAATCGGAGTTCGGCGGCGTTCCGGCCCCCGAGCCAACTCCCCCGCCTGCCACCAGAGGCCGGGCGCCCTCCCCCGGCTCCCCACCACTCACCCTGCGTGAGCCCGAGTGCGAGAGCCGGGCTTGCGCGCGATGCCGGCGCGGTGGGGCCGGGCGGAAGCCTCGGAGATGGGCGAGCCGAACGCCCTGAAGCCGCCGCCGCGGGCCAGGAGCGAGTAAGCGCCGCAGGCGGAGGTGGCGCTGCCGCCGCCGCGGGGTCCTTTTGTTCTTGCAGTAGCACCGAGCGTGGCCGGGACACGCCGGAGCTTGGGAAGTGGGAGGAGGGAAGCGGATGGGGGGTGGGGAGCAGAGGGAGAGGCGGAGGGAGGACCGGAGGCCGCGGCTGCTAACGCGGCTCGCTGCGCTCGCCCGTCGTCGCCTCACGCATCCACCGGCGGCGGGTAGAGCCGATTACGATGGCGAGCGGCGCGCGCGCAGCGGGAACGGCACCGCGAGGCCTCGCTGATGGCGCTCTCTGTCACTTGTGCTACCGCCGAGGAGGCCCGCAGGTCCCGGGAGCGAGCGAAGAGCCCAAAGGAGAGACGCAGATAGAACCTCACACCGGCCACTGGCGCTTCCTTTCCGCCCCGCGCCCCGGCAGTGAGAAAAAGAAGGAGGGGAGGGGCGGGGTCTGTGCGTCAGCGAAAACCCCGACGGCGATGGGGGTGCGTGGTGACGTAGCCTACCCGAAGTCCCGCCCTCGACCCCAGTCACCGGAGGCGGGGCGGAGCCTGACCGCGCTGCTGTCGAGCGTAGCCAAGTCACTGGTCTGGCTGCGGCCCCAGGGTGGAGCTGGAAAGAGCGAGTCCTGCGGAGGATGAGGTTCTATTTTTAACCGGATTGTTCGCCCTCAGCCTCCCTCCTTCCTATTTCCTTACTCAAGCTCGCTTTTTGCCATCGGAGTTCTCACGCTTTTTTTCTTGAGCCCTTTCCTCCTTACTCTCCAACCATCCCTCCCCCACCCCTCAAGAATTAGGAGGATTCGTCTCCAGAAGAGGAAAAAGAACTGATTTCTAGTTTTAAGGGGTTCTTTTTGCTTATTAAGTCGACGCCCCGCCCCGTTCCCTCCCAACCCCTTTCGGTTCCGAAGTCCAGCTTGAGTTTTGACCCGACGCCGCGGGTAAGGAGCTGGGCTGGAGGCACTCTCAAGGTCACGGGTGGAGCTGCCACCTCTGGGCCCCGGTGTCTCCGTACTGAACAAACTGTTTTGGCCAGCCTGTAAAATCCCTGGAAGTTGACTATTCCAGCAAAGCGTCGTGAACTGGGAAAGTACCAAATGTTCTACTCAAGAAACAGAGTAAGGGACAAACAAGTTAGACTTGAGGCAGAGAGTAGAAAGGAGGAGGTGTTAAAGAGGAAGTTCAAGACGGGGGAGGTAGTATTAGGCAGGCAGTTCACAACTGAGGCACAGGACCCAACTAAATTGGAAGGGTGAGTTAAAACACAGAACTTTTACAAAGCAACAACCCGGCTCCTCCCCGCCCCTTCCACCTGACCTCTCTAAGTGACTTTAGTTCAACTCAAAAGGACAAGATTGCTAAAACTGAAAGAGACTATGATTTTTCTAGCAACCAGTAGCGTAATTAATAACTAAATGATGTTTAGGGCTTATGTTAACTACCGTTAAGAATGGAATGAGAGGTACCGTCCGTGTTTCCCAAATTCACTAATCAGAAAAATCACTTGGGGGTGATTCTTAGAAAGATTCCTAGGCCTCTCCCCTGGAGACGGCTTCAGTTGGCCTGGGGCAGAGGTTGGGAACTTGTAGTTTAAGTAATGCTCCTGGTGATTCTTCTTTGTAATCTTGTGTATTTGGGAGAACATGTTCTGGGGCTCTGTGCCAAAATTTCCAAAATTAAACAGTATCCTGCCACAGTAAGCAGAATACTTAGAATATTTAGGCTTATTTCTGTGGTCAATTAATGTGTTAGATATGTTAAGTAGTTTCAGTCACTGGTCCCAGGGCCATTGGAATTTATTCCCTTGAATGAGTAGATAATTTAGTAAAAACATAGCAGCTACCATCTACCATTTTTAGTGCTGAGTATTACCCATTTAGGGTCTCAATCCTCACTGCAGTTCACTGAGATATGTACTGTTATATCCATTTTGATAGTTAAGTGAGTAATGAGTAAAGAAAAGTGAGTTGCTTGAAGCACTGAAGAACAGGGAAGATATAGAAATGATTCTTACTGAGGTAAAAATAAGAGACTCCCCTCCACCCCCAGAATTTTAGTTATTAAAAAGTAAAACAAATTCTTGAAGAAACATAATTGAAAAAAAAAAATAATAAGGCAAGCTGGTTATTTAATAATGTATTGCATAATTTATGCTTTGTAGCATCTTTTAATAATTCATGTTCTCTCAACCATTTATAATTTTCTCTATAAGACTATTTTAATCAAGAATGTAGCTGATTATTGAACCTAGTTTTAGCAAGATTTTCTTCAAGCAACTACCCTAGCAATTCTCAAATGGTGATTCCTAGATGAGCAGCATCACCATAATCTGGACACTTGTTAGAAATTCAAATTTTTAGGCCCCCACACCAGACCTATAGAATTACAAATTCTGAGGTTTGGTCCAGCAATCTGTTTTAACAAATTTTCTTTGTGATTCTGATGTGTACCCAAGTTTGAGAACTGTTGGCTTATTCCTACCATGCCATCGAGTGACGTCTCTCAGATGTTCATGCCAGGTAAAGGGAAAAGGTTAAAAAAAAAGATTTTTTTTCATATTACTGGTGTAACAGATTATGGAATGTACTTCAATGGAATGGTTTCTTTTCCTCCCTTTGGTGTTCTAAGTTTTCAGTTGGACTCTAAAACCAACTATACAACACAAAATATATAATAGAATGCTCTTAATATAGTATGCAAAAAGTCCATTACTATGGTCATCAGAGAAGGTTGAAACCAGCTTTTATAAAATAGGTAACAGGAAAATGAAAAAAAGAAAAAAAGTGAGGCATGCTCAAATGTGATGTTATCAATTAATTGTTCAAAAACACTTTGTAGAATTTCATTATATGTAGTCACTCCCCAAGCATATAACTTTTTTTCTTTTTCTTTCTCTCTTTCTTCCTCTCTCTCTCTCTTTCTTTCTTTAGATTTTATTTATTTATTTTTAGAGAGAGGGAAAGGGAGGGAGAGAGGGAGAGAAACAGCAATGTATGGTTGCCTCTCACATGGCCCTCACTGGGGACCTGGCCTGCAACCCAGGCATGTGCCCTGACTGGGAATCGAACCAGGACCCTTTGGTTCCCAGCCCGCGCTCAATCCACTGAGCTACACCAGCCAGGGCTGTATATATATGTTAATATCATCTTTTAAGACACAAGGTACTTTGGTCTCAAGAACCTGAAGAAATCTTTGTTATTGAACAAACTAGGGATGAATGTTCAGTTTGTATTCTGTATCTCAGTAGTTAGCTCTGGGATTGGCTCTGAAACAACACTTTGGAGCATATTGTAACTTTTTGGCTCGTGGGTGGTAAGTGGGCAAGAAAGATAGGAACGAGGTACATGATTAGGCAAGAACCCAACAACTGGGATGGTATAAAGCTCTGGCAGTGGAAAATTCGTACTAATGGGCTAGCTATTGGGCAGCAGAAAAAGTTCACAGAAAGCAGGTAGATACCATCAGGGAGATCAGAATTCAGGCAGAAGACTAGCAAGAGAAAAGTGGGTAAGGTGGGCTGGTGTCCTAGAGGAATGCAAGTTCTAGGCAGAGAGCCAAGGCAAGTGCCTCATGTTTGTGTAATGTTTTTCATTTACAATGTATATTTGAAAGCATTAATTTGATAAATTGATACAACCCATTGAAATAGGTATGTATCATCATCTCTCCTTTTACAGAAAAGACAGAAGCTCAGAGCAAAGTCATGTGCCCTATCCAATGACATATATTAAGAATCAGAGCTGCAAATTTAACTAGCCTTCTTCCCTTAGCTCTCTGTTCTGCTGCCTCTCCAGGCAGACCTCTTCCCCTTTTAATTTATGCCATAAATACATTTCCCATTATAATGAGAACCACCCTTTTACATCCTGTATATCACCCATCTCACTCAAAATTGTGACCTTAATGGAAACTATGATTACATAATTTCTTCCTACCTAACAGGCAACTCTTCTCAAAATTTTTTTTCTGGCTCCAACTTTTCTATCCAACTCCTAAAAGTGGCATTTCTTAAGTCTAGGTCTAGGTCCCCAGTGCTCCTTGTATCTTTTTATTTTAATCCTCACCCAAGGATATGTTTTTATTGATTTTATAGAGAAAGGGAGAGTGCGAAAGAGGAAAATAAATCAATGTGAAAGAGAAAAATTGAGTAGTTGCCTCCTGTACACACCCTGACTGGGGATTGAACCCCCAACCTAGGTATGTGCCCTGATCTGGAAACCAACCTGCAGCCTTTTGTTGTATGGAACAATGCTCCAACCAAGCCACCTGGCCAGGGCTCTTTGTTTCTTTATTGCACATACTCTCAGAATGATTTTACCCACTTCCATGGATTTAAATGCTATTTGTACTCACTCCTTAGCTTACCAGTGCTTGATTTTTTTAATTTATAAAGATACTTATTTTAAGATTTTACATATAAACATTTTCAATTTAATCTGGGAAAATTTTTTTTTCAAACTAAAGGTATACTATATCATTGGAAGAGAATTTCATAGCTTGCCACTATTGTTGAGTTGTGAATAAATTGCAGAACCTATAAATAGAGATAGGTTTATATTTATTCCTTGTGCATCTTGACTCTAGAATGGCTAAGAGAAAGTTAGAACCTTGGAATCTCTGAACAGGTGCTTCAGTTATTGATATATGACTGAGTTAATTTTTTTATTTACTATACTTTCTAACATAATGACCAGCTCTAATGTGAAACATAAATATGTACAGAAAAATCTCTACATATTTATTGTAAAATTAAAAGTCATGAAACAAATTGAAGCAGTACAAAGAAATAAAAACATCAGGCTTGACCATTAATTGATTGCATAATATAAGATTGAAAATAAAAATCAGAGATTGTTAGGTCTGGACACTGTTACTGAGTGTCTAAGGGTAGGCCTGAAGCTTTTGGTGCTGGATAGAATGCTGCTTTGAGCTTCCTAATTATATAGCAGGAGGTGATGTCTTTGAAGAACTCAAGAAGATAATCGAAGTGGAGACAAGGAGACAAAAGAATAGAAAGAGGTTCAGTAGATATCACAGAAGCATTTAGGAATTCAAAAAGAATGTAGTTGAAGAGTAAGGGCTAGACTGCAACTACAGAGTAGAAATCCCTTAGTAATGGGGACTTCCGGCCAAGATGGAGGCATAGGTAGACACACTGTGCCTCCTCGCACAACCAAAAGAGGAAAAACAACAATTTTAAAAAACAAAAACAGCCAGATCTGACAGAAAACTGAACTGAGTGGAAGTCTGACAACCACGGAGTTAAAGAAGACACATTTATCCAGACTGGTAAGTGGGGCGGAGCCGGGTGGAGAGCAATCGGCAAGACGCGGTTTGTGGAGCGGTACCGGCAATGCTCCAGCTGCCCGGAGAGGCCCGTGGTGGATGCACCTGGCCAAAACATGGCAGGCGCACTCAGAGAAATCGGGGCTGAGACTGGTGGACTGGGTGGTCCCTCATTCTCGCGCAGATAAATCCGGAGGAAAAGCTGGGGATCGAAACAGACCGAGCGGCCCACCAACGCAGGGAAATAAAGCGTCAAACCACCAATTGAATACACCTGTGGGGGTTGAGGTGGCAGTGGGAGGAACTCTTGGCCTCACAGGAGAGTTCGTTGGGGAGACCCACAGGGACTTGAAACTGTGCAGGCCCACCTGCTCACCCCGGAGCCAGCAAAGAAGGGCCCAACTTGCTTGTGGGTAGCTGGGGAAGTGCGGAGAACAGAGCAAGCGCCATTGTTCTCTCAGGTCCCGCCCCCATAGACAGAGTCACAACACAACAACGTGGGTTACCCCGCCCTGGTGAACACCTAGGGCTCCTCCTGTTAAAGTAACAGGCACACTGAGAAAAAGAAAATGGCCCAAATGAAAGAACACATCAAAGCTCCAGAAAAAATACAACTAAGTGACAAAGAGATAGCCAGCCTATCAGATGCACAGTTCAAAGCACTGGTAATCAGGATGCTCACAGAATTAGAAGAAAACTTGTTGCAATTACTTGAACAAATGAGAAGGGATGAGAAGGAAACTGGGACTCAAATCAACTGAGTGGACCAGCAGAAAGAGAAAAACATCCAACCAGAAAAGAATGAAGAAACAAGAATTCAAAAAATGGAGGAGAGGCTGAGGAACCTCCAGGACATCTTTAAACGTCCCAACATCCGAGTCATAGGGGTGCCAGAAGGAGAAGAGGAAGACCAAGGGATTGAAAACTTATTGGAACATATAATGAAGAAGAACTTCCCCAAGCTGGTGAAGGAAATAGATTTTTAGGAAGTCCAGGAAGCTCAGAGTCCCAAAAAAGTTGGATCCAAAGAGGAACACACCAAGACAC
Organism: Micronycteris hirsuta; assembly: GCA_004026765.1. Taxonomy (NCBI): domain Eukaryota; kingdom Metazoa; phylum Chordata; class Mammalia; order Chiroptera; family Phyllostomidae; genus Micronycteris; species Micronycteris hirsuta. The sequence goes on along the minus strand of PVJI01012623.1, from coordinate 11,073 downwards.
ATCATAATTACATTACCCAAGATTGAAAATAAGGAGAGAATCTTAGAAGCAGCAAGAGAAAAGGAGACAGTTACCTACAAAGGAATTCCCATAAGACTGTCAGCTGATTTCTCAAAAGAGACTTTGCAGGCAAGAAGGGGCTGGAGAGAAGTATTCCAAGTCATGAACGTCAAGGACCTACATCCAAGAATACTCTATCCAGCAAAGCTATCATTTAGAATGGAAGGACAGATTAAAGTGCTTCTCAGATAAGGTCAAGTTCAAGGAGTTCATCATCACCCAGCCTTTATTATATGAAATGTTAAAGGGATTTATATAAGGCATGGAGGGATATCAACAGGGGTGTGGTAGGGGGAGAGAAGGGGAAAAGGTGCAGAGAATAAGTAGCATAAATGGTAGGTAGAAAACAGATGGGGGAGGTTAAGAATAGTATAGGAAGTGTAGAAGCCAAAGAACTTATGTGTATGACCTATGGACAAAAACAAAAGGGCGGGGAATAGGGGGTGGGGGTGGAGGGAAAGAAGGGGGAAAATGGGACAACTGTAATAACATTATCAATGAAATATATTTTAAAAAATGAATAAAATGCTTTGAGTAGATAAGATTGCTCACAAATGAAAAAAATAAAAAAAAAACTGGTAAAGCTAAAAAAAAAAGAAATTCCTTAGTAATGGTACAGAGGAACTTCAGAAAAAATTCAGCATCCACCATTGTCATTGTCTTTGAAGAATGTTATCTTCTGGGGAAGCAACTTTCCTAAAGCCCAGTGCTCTCTCGCACTTCTGGGAGGTTGATCCAGATCTATCTCCCCCAATTTCACAGAAGAAGATCAGAGAAAAGAAGACTGCTTGGGTAGCTGCTGCTTGAGAATACCTGATCACCTGGTGCAACCATTCTCATTGGGTAAGAGAACCAGGTGCACTTGTGTCTTCTCTTCTAGTCCAGTCACTTCCTTTTAAAAAGACTTGTCTTTCCCCAGCCTCTTTCTGGCTAAGAGGATAAGAAGCAGCCTTTTTGAGCAGCCTTCAAAAGGAAGGGATGAAATAAAGGATTCCTGTAATAGGAGTTAGATTCAACAACTTGACTTCTTCAGCCCTGGCAATTATAACTCCATGATTTCTTTGAGTGCTTATTTGAATGAGTGAATTTCTGTTAACACTGCAGAAGTCAGGGTCAAAAAAGTTATAGTGTAGGTTGCATTTATTTGAGAGGTACCTTCATTACTAGTATGTGCTGAAATGGAAAAAATATTAAAAACATTGCAAATTTGCATTTATTATATTTCTACAATAAAATATATGAGTATTTTCAGTTACAATGTAGAAATGTTAAAGAAACAGGTAAGGTCAAATATTTAAAGAGGGTAAAAAAACTAGAAATTCATAATAATTTTAAAAAATGAAAACTAACAATATAATGGCATAGGGATTAAAGGAACTATGAAAATTTCATTCAAATAATACTTAGCATTTATTTTGTAATTTGTGCTTTTATATATCCTATTTCAAATCTTTACAATTATCCTTTGAAGTAGTGATGATTATGCTCTTTGACAGAGATATAGCTGAAGCACAAGGAGGTAAATAATATATCTAAAATTATACGGTTGGTAATGAAGAGTAAGTCAAACCCAGGTCAATCTGACCCTGAAATACAAGTTCTTTCCAGTGCAGCAAGTGCCTTACCTGAACTAGGTATAAGTACAAAATTCTAGGCTTGGAATGAAATCAAGAGGGTCCTCTTCAGCTCTCCATGAAGCATAGAAGTCATCTAGAAAGCACCTCAACATTCAGGTTCTGTGATAATACCGCTAATACTGCTAAAGGACATGCTCACAAACTAACCTGCCACAAACTCCCTAAAATCGTGTAGTAAGATTTCATCCAGATTATTATTGTTATCTAGATTGTAAAGACCTCAGAAAAATGTAACTTTGGTGTTCCATTTAGCTATATTTCATAACTATTAAGATACCATTTGTTAAAAACAGCTAACAAATATTATTTAAGAATTTATTGCTACATCATGTTCAACAGTGTCTATTTTATTGACTTGTACTTGGATGTAATTAAATTTGGACTCTTTACTATTGTCAACTCTCATTATCAGTTAGTGAATTATATGTCATATACCTCATCTGTAGTAACCTAGTACTTTTCCACTTATAGCATATTTGTTTTTCTCTTTTGGAGAGATGTTGAAAATGAGGGAGAAAGGGATAAGACAAAACAATAACAAAATAATTTTGAGGTAGAATTCTTTCCTACAGCTGTTTTGTTATGCTATTTTTAAAAATTATAAAATATTAATATATGTATATATTTCTTTGTATAAATTTCAAGCAACACATAATTTTAACATAAAAGTGAATCTTACTTCCAGTCAAGATGGCAGCATAGGCAGACATGGCTCACCTCTTTGCCCAACTACATCAAAATTACAAGGAAATATAGAACAACCATCACTCAGAATTATAAGAAATCAAGTTGAATGGAAGTCTGACAACTACAGAATAAAAGAAACCACATCCACCCAGACTGGTGGGAGGGGCACAGATGCAGAACAGGCTGGTCCTACACCCATATGTGGTGAATAAAAATTCAGGAGGGATGTCTTGGGAGCGAGGAGTCTCAGACCCATACCAGGCCCCACAGCCCAGGGTTCCAGTGCCAGGAAGATAAGTCTCCACAACTTCTGGCTGCAAAAACTAGTGGGGATTGAGTCAGTGGAAGAAATTTCTGGAGCCCCAGTAGTTGCTCTTAAGGAACCCACACATGGACTCACCTATTCAGACTCACTCCCTCTGAGCTCCAGCACCAGGTTAGCAGCTTGAAAGGCACCAGTGGTATACAGGGAGAAACTGAAGTGCCTGGCATCAAGGCAAACAGAGGCCATTGTCCCTTTGTTAAACCCTCCCCCCACATAGCCATTAAGCTGTTGCCTTAGCTGAGACTCCATCAACCTGGCTAACACTATTTGACCCACCTTGGAGATCCCCAGAGACTCTGCCTTACCCAACTTGGGCCACTCAAGCTGCTTTTACCTCTGAATGGCTGGTCTTGGCTTATGCTACAAAACTTCCTATATCCTATCAAACAAGCCATAGCTGGCTTCAGTGAGCCCCAGGCCCTGCACTAGCAGCAGTCAGATTAGAATCACAAGTTGGCTTTACCTGGGAATCTCCAAGTCCAGCACAAGTAGCAGCTATCTCAGATTGCTTTACAGCTCAGGCAGGGTGCCCTGGCAAAACACAGGCAGGGCTGACCTTGGCCTGTACCACCCGGGAAATCCCCAGGGCCAGTGGACCCCCTGGACAGCTACAGACCACGCTGGAGTACCACCACCCTGCCCTTGTAACAACTGATCCTCCACAGAGGGTGGAGGTTGGTGGTCAGTGGTCATAGCCATTCTTTGCAATTGACTGGCCTGGGTAAATCCCTCCCATTGACTTGCCAACAGTGACCAAGTCTCAACTATAAGAGGATGGTGTACTCAGCCCATGCAAAGGGCATACCTTGAGTATCCAGCTTGGGTAATAGGGGAGGCTGTGTCACTGGGCCCTATAGGACACCCACTCCATTATGCCACACTACCAAGATATGGAGTCAAAGTAGGTAATGCATACAAAGAAACACAGGGAGAATGCCAAAATAAGGAGACAAAGAAACATGGCCCAAATGAAAGAACAGATCAAAACTCCAAGAAAAGTGCTAAACAAAATGAAGATAAGCAATATCTCAGATGCAGAATTTAAAGCACTGTTTATAAGGTTGCTCAAGGAACTTAGTGAGGACCTCAGCAGCATAAAAAAGATCCAGTCAGAAAGGAAGTTTTCACTAACTGAAATAAAGAACAACTTACAGGGAAACAATAGTAGAGTGGATGAAGATGAGAATCAAATCAATGATTTATAACATAAGGAAGAAAAAAATAACCAATCAGAACAATAAAAAGAAAAAAGAATCCAAAAAATGAGCATAGTATCAGCAGCCTCTGAGATAATTTCAAGAGGTCTAACATTCACATCTTAGGAGTGTGAGAAGGAGAAGAGAAATAGCAAGAAATTGGAAATCTATCTGAAAAATTAGTGAGAGAAAACTTCCCTATTTGGTGAAGGAAATAGATATGCAAGTCCAAGGAGCACAGAGAGTCCCAAACAAGATGGATGTAAGGAGGCCCACTCTAAGACAAATCATAATTAAAATGCCAAAGGTTAAAGATAAAGAGAGAATCTTAAAAGCAGCAAAAGAAAAGAAGTTAGTTACCAGATGGTTGCCAGATGGGAAGGGGGAGGGGGAGAATGGATGAAGAGGTGAGGGGTTTAAGAAGTACAAATAGGTAGTTACAGAATAGCCATGGGAATATAAAATACAGTACAGGATATGGATTAGAATTGATACACATGACCTATGGACATGAACAATGGTGGGGGGATTGTCTGAGGGAGTGGGAGGTGCTGGGTGGAGGTGGGCAAAGAGGGAAAAATCAAGACAATAGCATAATCAACAAAATATAATTAAATAAACTTGAGTCTCCTGTGAAGACTCCACCAACCCATCCTCCTCTTCCCAAAGATAATCCTTACGTACTTGTCTCTATGCTTTCAAACCTGTTTTCTTCGTTCGTGTACTTATACATAATAAAGGGATCTTTGTGATTTGCTTGTTTGCATACATGAAATTAGGCTCTCTATATTATGCAGCAGTATGCTTTGGGGATCTTTCCATGTCAGTGCATAAAAATCTACCTTATTCATTTTAACAAATTGCAGAATATGGGTGTAACATAATTATGTTAATCATTATCCTATTGGTGAATATTCAGGTTGTTTGCATTTCCTCAGTATGATAAAAAATGTTAATAAGGGTAGTAACTTATTCTGAAAATGTAGTGTATTCATACCAATTATTTTCATTTTAAAAACATTTTTCATACAGGCTTTGCCATGCTCAAATGTCAGTCCTTGTGAGAATTAATTTAAGATAGTAGATAAATTTTACTAACTTAACTGCCCATCATCTCTCACATTTTCTTTTCTCCCTCTCTCCCTCCCTTCCTTCCTTCCTACCTTCTTTCCTTCATTCCTTTCCTCCTCCCTCCCTCACTTCCTCCCTTCCTTCCTTCCTTCCTCTCTTTTAAAATTTTGAAAAGATAATACAGCAAGTTTCATCAGGAGAGAATCAACCACAGTGTGAAGTCCTGCATCACTTCTCCCCATCCATAAACTAATGATCATAATGACAATAGGTAACATTTGTTAGGCATTGATTAAGTGCCAGGCTTTGTTGTTAAATATTTTACAGATGTTAATATTAACTTAATTCTCAAAGAAGAATTAGGAAGTAGACACAATTATTATCCCCATTTTGCTAGTGTGGAAATTGTCAGAGGTTTTTTGATACTGGAAACACAAGAGGATTTGCACATGGTGTACATCAAAGGCCTGGGCAGTGAGTCCTTCTCACTTGGTGGTAAAAGGGAGCAGTGCAGCTCTTCAAGGCCCAGTGTCCACAGCTTCCAATCAAGAGCTGCTTCAGACTTCATGGGGGGTCCAAGTCAGGGTGACCAACTCCTCTGGCTTGCCCTGGACTTTCCTATTTTTATCACTGAAAATCACAGGTCCTACTTAACCCCTCAGTTCTGGATAAAACTAGGTGGTTGGTCATCCTACTCCAGGCAGTGTTGGTTTTGAGGAAAAGTGGGGAGAACATACCTGGAGCAGGTGGATGGTAGCCCTGTCTCATGGTCATCAGGGAGCTCGGCAGGACCTTCACTGTGAACCATTGGCCGTGAGTATCCTTTGAAAAGCCCAGCTACATAAATGGTAAGGTTCAGTCCTGATTTCCACTTCTGAAGAGTCACCATGGCACCCCCTGTAAGACAGGGAAAGATTAAAAAGGACAAAAGGCCTATCACCTGGATTTGCATTCTAATATTCCGAACACAAAGGAGGTTGAAGGGCAACCAAACCGCACAAACTCCCTGACAGCAAAGGTTCCTATTTTTTTTTCTCATTCTTAACGTCAGACATTTAAGTGCAATGTCCTGCCTTTACCCATAATAGGCCTACTAAATATTCAACTCTTCCTTGTTTCACTGCAGTCGAGAGTCCAAGCTGCTGCATTCATTATCTATGTTGCACAGATTTATGGGTTTTTTTGGTATGTGACCTGGAATTAACCTCATTACACCCAAGATGAAAAATGTAAAAAGCCAGATTGCATTTTTTTTCTTGAACAGTCTGACAATCTTGATATACATATATTTAGAGTTGCAAAAAGAATGACTTTTTTTGTTGTAAACTGTCACAAATTGCAAAGGGAATCAGAAAGCCAGAAACTAGTCATCTTTCTCAGGAGAGGGTTGGTGCCAAGAGAGGGAATGATGGTACCATGACCATCCTTCCAAAAACAAACACACAAAAACATAAGCCAAATTGGTAAGATTTTATAAAGCCTGCCGTAAAAACAACCTCATTTGAAAATTGCTCCACCTAAGAAACTGTGATAAAAATGCCTGTTCCCAGAAATACAAATAAAGGAGTCTGCTATTTTTCACTTTGTTATATCAATTTAGATCTGAAATTATGCTTTACACAGCATGAAGTGGCTGAATAAGTGACATCATTGACCAGAATTATGCTGATAGAAGTGCTGTGAAGCTCATAGTTACAGTGTGAGGCCATTGATTTTGCAACAACTTGTTTCTTTTCTGATTTAAAACAAAAAGTAATTTTTATGCGCCAGCAGATCTAATCTATTAACAGTGTTCATCCTTTACTGGTCATCATTTTCCTTGGAACATACCATACCGAGTAATCTGTACAATAAGACCATCGGAAACTGACTTTGGGGACATGGTGAGAGATGTGGCCCTGAAAACCCTGGGGGCACTTTGTCCCCAAAGCAGGGGTCTTTGGAAGGTAGACAGTGCTCTCTGTAGATACGGGCTCTTCTGAACTCTGATTAGAAAACTACAATACAAAATTTGCTGCCTCAGATTTTCTGATGGAAGAACTTAGATATATTCTTTAATGTGTTCTTTTTACCAAAAACAATGGATTTTCTGATTTTTTCCAATGTGTAAATATTCAACATTGACTCCATAACTCGAAGTTCACTCCCACTGAGTACAGTTGAGGGTGATTTGGCCCCTTCTACAGTGGATATTATGTCTTCCTGACCTCACTTGCTTCATCCTTCATTGCTTTGTTTTCGCTACTCTGGCTTCTTGCTCTTTCTCAAACCTGATGAGCTCTCGCTTGCTTCAGTCCTTTTCCACTTCCATATGAACAGCTCTTGTTCCAGATACCTCTCCTTATTGACTTCCTGATTAAAGGTGACCCTCACAAGGGAGGTCTTCCCGCATCTGCCATGTAAAACACCACACAGCCTTTTACCATTCCTTTGTCCTGTTTCACTTTTCTTCATCCCCATTTTCTTACCACATCAAGCATATAACTTTTGTTTATGTCTCTACTAAATGTCTTCTCCCACTGTCATGTAAGCTCCATAAAAGCTGGAAATTCATTTCTTTTGTTTACTGCTATGTCCCTGATGCCCACAACAGTGCCTGGCATCTCATAGATGTTCAATGATACCATATTTTGCTGTGTACAACACGGTCTCATGTGTAATGCATGCCCACATTTTTGGCACAAACTTTCAGGAAAAAAATCTTTCATTTTAATTTTTTAATTCAATTATTTATTTATTTATATTTAGAAACAAAACTGATTATCATATTCCAGGTTATTATTTTGCATACAGATATCATTGCTTTCTAGAGTTACACTTTGAACACATAAGCATACATAAAAGAATTAAAAACATTTATATAGATACAGAATTAGTACTGCTCATGTATAATGTACATCCTTATTTTTCTCTCCAAAATTTGGGCAAAAAAGTGTGCACTATACACGGTGAAATACGGTAACTGGAAAGAAGAATGAATGAAGTGGTCAAGTAGATCGCTCTATTATTCACACCCAAGTTGGTCTAACTCAGTATTTTTATGCTCCTACATCCTGAAGATCATGAACCAAGTTCTAAGTATCTCAGAAATCCTCAAGGTTAATAGTTTTATTCCGTGTCCAATGAAAGACTCAGGGCATGAGGGAGGGTAAACAATAAGGTCTCTATTTCTTCCCACTTCTTTTCTAATTGTCTCATTCATCTACGACTTTGCTTGTAACAACTTTTCACGGTGGACTTACACAATAAAAGATAGGATATCCTTCTTTTACAAGAAGGAATTTTTAATCCATAAAGATAGGATTTCCTAAGTTAAAATACAATAAACAAACAAAAAACAGAGAAAAGAAAACTATTATTTGAGGGAATTAGGGTGAGAAATGTTAATTCATTACTTTGTCACTTTTGTCAGTATTACTCGGGAACCTGGAAGAAGGGTCTGAATTATGTGAGTGAGTCAGCCCTGGAGTCTTGTGAAGGCTTAACTTACTCAACACAGAACTTGGAGGGGGCCATGAAAGAGAGGTGGAGTTTAATGTTTTAACTATATTAGAAAACAATCTTCAAAGGTAATATGATGTTAGGAAATTTTCCTCTTAATCACCTTACATTTTAGTGTTAGAGAAGTTGAATCAAAAACAAGTTTTAGTTAATATATGCAAGATATTTCCTGAAAACTCCTTATTCTGAGAGATCAAATTTGCATGATTAACAGAGAAGCTATTAGAGAAACAACAGCACTTAAGAATCACACAATAAAAAATTGTTTGGATACTTACCACTTGTCCACTGTTGACTGTTGAAATGAACAGCTGTGAGCTCTGTGCTCACAGTTTTCACATGGCCCACATGTCTTTGGGGGAATCCTACAGTTGTTATTTAAACAAGCATGTCTTTGTCTTGTTGGGAGAGGCTTCTAATTTCATACTGTTGGAGTGATGTGATCCTGGGTCTGTGCTAGGCAATTGGGAACATTTAGTACAGTTCAGAACACTGTAGGGACTAGGGCTCTCCCTTGTCCTTAGTAGTGTCAGTGTGCGCCCGAGGAGAATGAATACGTCATTCACCTGTTCCTCAACACTGCATGCCTAGCACAGTGCTCAGTACCATGGGGAGATTTTAAAGAAATGTGAAATCTTGTCCATGATCCTGTTTCTGCTGCCTTCATGGCAGAGTCATAGTTTCTAGAATAGGAGAAACCTGTTTATTTGTTTTTTATTACTTTGCTAAACACTGGCTCCAAAATTCCAACTATGTCTCAGGAGTTCTTATTCTTCAGGAGCTGCCTCACTCCCTTCAGGGTCCCCTCACTTCAGGGTATTGTATATACACTTTGACACATCAATCTCCCTGTGACAGAAGTTGATTTGGAGCAGATCGGAATTGGAATCAGAAGACCTAGACGCTATGTCTGGTTTAAACCTTAGTCTACTCACAAACAAGAACATTGCATCAGGATTGTAAGAAGATAGAAACATTCTTTGGCAAGTGGAATAGGGAAACTGAGACAGATAGTTAAAGAAGCAGTTTGTAGTCATCTAGTAAATCTAGATGCCAAGCAGTTTGTAGCTATCTAGTAAATCCTATCTTCCCTAAACTAAAAATGCTAAAGAGTAAATGGTTTGCACTTTTCCTTCGCATTTGAGGTAAATAACTTAAATCACCCTACTGGGAGATAGATAGCTGAAATCCAATTAGTGCTACTTGTGGACCATACCCAAGGACAGATGATGTTAAGGGAATAAATTTCATTTTGGCACATCAGCATAAAAATTGTTTTTTTAATTGTCTTTTTTTAAAAAAAATGTTATATTTACTGATTCAAGAGAGAGAGAGAGAAATGTTGATTTTGTTGTTCTACCCATCCATGTATTCATTGGTTACTTCTTGTATGTGTTCTCCTGAGTAAGGATTGAACCTGCAACCCTGTATTGGGACAATGCTCTAACCAACTGAGCTACCTGGTCAAGGCACTAATGAATATGCTATTGAGATTCTCCCCGTAAGACTTCCCCTAAACTCCCAGCCTTTAAAACCCCTTAAATCAAAGATCCTAGCATGTCCCATGCCTTTCCCTTCCCCCACTCCCCCCCACCCCCAGACATGCACGTCTCAAACTCTAAGTGACCCCAAGAGGCTTGCAATCAGGGAGCAATGGGCAGCAGCAGCTTGTCCCAGTCTAACCCCCTGACCCTGTCCCCAAGGCTCCCTTTTCTCTGACTTTTTTTTGTTTTAAAGATTTTATTTATTTTCAGAGAGAGGAGAAAAGAGGGAGAAACAGCAATGTATGGTTGCCTCTCACATGGCCCTCACTGGGGACCTGGCCTGCAACCCAGGAATGTGCCTGACTGGGAATCGAACCAGGACCCTCTGGTTCCCAGCCCATGCTCAATCCACTGAGCTACACCAGCCGGGCTCCCTTTTCTCTGACTTCTTAGTGAGCTAAAGCAGCCACCCCAGGCTCATTTCCTTCCCATAACATTTCCAGGGAGCCAAGGCAGCCCCACTTAGGCTCTCTGGTTGCTTCCAATACGCTAAGCCCTTCCTTGTTTCACTGTTCCCAGCTTCAATACATGTCCTCTAAAAATCACCTGGACTGGTATTGTGAAATCTTTCCTGCATGAAGTCAAGAACTCACACATTACTGCCGGCCTGAGGTACACCTGCTCAGGGCCAACAACCCCTTTCTGGTAACAACCCCTCTACCATAGAAATGCAGCAGGGAACAAATGAGATCATGCATGCAAAAGCAACCTGTAAAGACTAAATATCAATACACAAATAAAATATTATGTTATAAAGCCTTATGTTATTACATACCCCCCCCCCTTGATGATGAATATCTTCAAAAGCTATCTATTGCTTACAGAATAAAGTTTCCATGCATTAGCCTATTACAAGAGGCCCTCTCCATCATGGCCTATCACCTATATTCTCTATATTGAACTTATTCTTTAGCAACCCAAGCTTTTTACCATTCCTAGAGTAAAGCCTCACTTTTCCATATCTGTGACGTTTGTGAAGAGGGTTCCCTTTTCTTGGAATGCCTTCCCAGTTATTTTAGCCAATTGAAATCCTCCTTATTTCTTTTTTTTTT
>PVJI01012622.1:0-50937 GCA_004026765.1 Micronycteris hirsuta | reverse complement strand
TCATTTAGAATGGAAGGGCAGAGAAAGTGCTTCTCAGATAAGGTCAAGTTCAAGAAGTTCATCACCACCCAGCCTTTATTGTATGAAATGTTAAAGGGAGTTATATAAGGTATGGAGGAATATCAACAGGGGAGTGGTAGGGGGAGAGGGTGGGAATGGGGCACAGAATAAGTAGCATAAATGGGAGGTAGACAACAGACAGGGGGAGGTTGGGAATAGTATAGGAAGTGCAGAAGCAGAAGGACTTATGTGTATGACCTATGGACAAAACTAAAGGGTGGGGAAAGGGGGGTAAGAGAGTGGGGGACAAGAAGGGGGGAAGAGTGGGACAACTGTAACAGGAATAAAATATAGTAAAAAAAAAAGAATATAACCTAAAGATCAAAGGAAGTTTACACATAAATGTTACAAATGATAAAAAGATGTGCGACTCACATAACATATAAAAGTTTTATTGATTTAGTAGAGTTCTTTCTTAGAAAAATTTATATAAAATGAATTTCTAAAGGAATCATATTTTATATAATTCCCTTATATAATTAGATACACTCTGATTATATAGTGGAAGGAAGATTAAAAATTTCAGAATGTAAGAAGCTTTATAAAAGTGTATTTCAAAGTAAATCATCAATTATATTTCAAAGTAAAACAATGAAATTGCCCATAAATAAAATTAGACAGAAATACTATGTCTAACAGAAACTCTAGTATACAATATCTGGCTTTTATGGCTGAATCATATAACTGTTTCCAGTTTCAACATTTGCCCAATAATATCATCACTAATTGAATAGCTATGCTGAATCCTATGTGCAGGGTAAACGGGGGCAGTCTGGTTTCCTCGCCCAGATGTCTGGAGAACTGAGGGAAGCAGTTTCCCATAACCTTGAGATGGGCCTGATAAGCACGGCTCTCATAGCCGTGAGACTGGGTCCGATGAACTGTTCTCATAACCCTGAGTGGGCTCGCAGTCGTAGTACGAAGCTCTGTTGCATATCGTTGGTATCCTGCCAGCTTTGTGAGTATCTAGTGTTTAAGGGGGTAGGGGCACCCCACTGGGCTCCACACAGGAGGACAGGTGCCATGCAGTGTGATATGCAGCTTCCAGCATGCGTGGGTTGCCCACCCTTGAATAAAGGCATGTTAAGTATTGCAATGGCTCTGTTAATATTCTTCCATCTGCCTGAATCTCATGAACCTGTCAGGCCTTGAATGGTCACAGCACACGACCAAAAACAAAATATGTGCTCATTTACCTGATATTAATCCCATGTTACTACTTACCTGACATTTTGATAAAGCACAGTTTAAATAGAGCCAATCGACAATTAAAATGTAAATTTCTAATAGGTGTGCAAGGATTTAGTATTAGCTAGATTTCTGAACCAATGTAAAGATCATCTGGATAATATTAACATCATATATATATATACATACATACTAACACACATATATTTTGAAAAAATATATATAAATACATATATTATTTAAGGATGTAGTTGTATGTACAGAAGAGTAATAAAATTTCTAGAATAAGATCAATTAACCTAGGAAGAGCTCATGAATGGACTAAAAACAAGATTTTTTTTCTGTTAGGGACACAGGTCTTCATTATATCTTTTGAATATTTCTTTTTATTTTTAAACAGGTTGTTTGGTATCAAATCGGTAATTCAAACGGACTGTTCCAGAACATGGAAGATCGTAGCCAACCAAGACCTGTCATGGCACCACCACGCCAACCCCATTCTGCTGCTAGTGATGTACTACACGCTGGCAACTCTGATCCGCATCTGGCTACAGGAACCTCTGGTAAGGAGAATTACATTTTGGTGGTCTTGCCTGAAAAGTAACCTGGAAAGTCCAGGTGAAATGGTTCATTCCCATTAACTGCTTACTAATCAATACTATATTGCAAAATAACTATAGTGTTCTGCTTATAGTGTTTTCTGATTCTACAAAGAGTACCAAGTACAAATACTATCAGAACAAAACCTAGCTTCCCTTTGATATCGATGCACGCTGCTAAAAGAATGGTAAGTGATAAGGAAAATGAAAGAGTCATTTTTATTGAGCACATACTAAGTGCCAGGCCATATGCCAGACTGTTTACATGCATTGTCTCTGTCAATCCACCACCTGACTCTGAACAGCAGGAATCATGCCCATCTTAGAGGTGAGGAAAAGAGGATAGAGTGGTAAAATGGTCTGAAATCACATGCTTACCGAACAGTAGAAATCTTTCAAACTAATGTTTGACAAGGTAGGGTCTCAGCTATTATATTTACCCTGTTATCACAGTAACTGCTATTTTCCAAATTTCTCAGACCTTTAACCTCTAACCTCTGATGGCACGATAGGACCTAAATATTTGTAAGAAGCTCAGTGGTTTCGATGTTTAAAGCATATTTTGAGGAGAAAATCTCTTTAATTAAACATTACTTAATTGTAATTGTGCAGTATTAACAGTGACATTATGCAGTATCTGTGAGGGAAAAATCCATTTAGGAAATGTTGAACTTCTTTTTCAGACATTGGTTTTATCATGTTTTCAATTAGTGTGTATGTGTGTGTGTGTGAATGTATAGTAGATAGTAGAAAAAAGTTACTTTTGAAAGTGCTACTTAATATAAATGCTTCCTCTTTTCCTAAATACTATACGTTTTGTGCAATTTTTTATAAATCTTGGATTTACTAGGCTGTCTTTTGACTGTTTGTGGGTTTTGTAGAAGTTAGACATTTTTATGGTAGATACGGTAAAAAAAATTCAGTGGTAAGGCAGCTTATTGGTACATGAGGGAGACAAGTATTGGGTTGGCCAAAAAGTCCACTCAGTTTTTTTCTATAAAATAAAGACACATTTTTCATTTTCACCAATAATTTTATTGATTTGGATACTTTGAGTATGTCAGTTATGTCCCATGTTGTAGAACGTTGATTGTTCTCAAGTAATATCTCGATTTGATCACTGTTGACTTCAACTGGTCTATCCAACTGTGACGCATCGTCCCGTGAGACATCTCCAGAACAAATCCTCACAAAGCACTTTTGACACGTTCAATTAGGCACAGCACCCTCTGCATACATGGTACAAATTGTTTTTTGTGTTTCAGTTGGTTTTACCTTCTTTGAAATAATAAATCATAATATGCTGCAAATGTTGCTTATTTTATAACAACTTCAATATTAAAATGGCTACACAAAAATTCACCAGTTTTGATAAGCTTCTTTTAATGCACACTGTCACAGTACAATTTAACAAAATTGTTTCAAGTGAAGTTAAAGACACTAATCGCTCCTAGAGCCATCTTATGGGAAAAAACAAGTAAAGTTTTTGGCCACCCCAATAGTATAGACAAGGTTGTCACACATTTCATCTACCACCTGCCAGGGGAGGAGTCCACAGGTTAGGAGCAACTTCTAATGAGCACAGCTGTGCTGAAGTCCCGGCAATCCAGTCACACCTCCTCTTGTATAACTTCTAGGTGAGGGCCCTTATTGCCTACTTTCCCCTTTTCTGTCTTCACACCCACAGATTAATCCACTCATTTGTTCATTCAGTTAGTCAATCAAAGAGAATCTAAGTACAAAATACTATCAGAGAGTACTAAGTACAAATACTATCAGAACAAAGTCTCTCAACAACCACGTATGGAAAGCCAACTGTCTCAGACACTAACCTGGGGGTTGGGCATAGAGCACCAAGCCACAGCCAAGACCCCTACTCACAGGAACTACACATTCTACAAGAGAAAAAGAGTCCAACAAAATAAGTGGGATCTCAGTCAGATAGTACAGTGACACTGGGTGAGATGTATGTGTCCATACACCCCTGGCAAGAATGCCATCTAAGATGCGGGGCTTTGTCCTTCCTCCCTCCTGTGTGAAACCTCCCAGGGGATGAGGGCCATGGAGGCCATCCGCGTACACAGGAGTCTTGTGTATTATCTGTCTTCGGGGCCCACTGATGGCAGTTACATAGTAACAAAATGCTTTGTGGAGTCATAGGGAAGCCAAATTATTTTGTTACATGTTTATCCAATTCCCTCCTAAAATTTAACTGTGCCCATAAAATCCTTTAAACTGTTTATTGTGTTTGCTTCTACCACAATACCACATACGAACATGGATATGTCTATATGCAAGAGTAAAAACATGTCCAAAGAAATCAAAATATATTATGAGAACTACTTCTGAACACTGTTTTACTTTAAGGCATTTGGGTTAATAAGAGTTCTAAGTGTCCTTAGCTTTCTCCGACATCTCAGGAAGACTCCCAGAATTACAGGCCACTATGGCTGTCATGTTGCCACAAGGTGAAGGCTGTTATAGCCCCTCAGTCGAATGAGTCATTGGGCTTCCTTAGCCACAGGGCATCTGGGGACAAAGGAGGGCAGCTAGGAAGATAATCTAAGTCACAGCCCACACAGTTAATAGCAGTGTTACAAATCACAGTGGCAGTCTGGGAAGCTCTTTATCTGCCCTTTGACTCTAAATGATATTTTTGCTGGATAGAGCAATCATGGCTGTATGTCTCTGCTTTTCATGACTTTGAATATTTCTTGCCAATCCCTTATAGCCTGCAGTTTCTTTTGGGAAATTAGCTGACAGTCTTATAGGAGCTCCCCTGTGGGTAACTAACTGCTTTTCTCTTGTTGCTTTTAAGATTCTCTCTTTAACTTTAACCTTTGGCATTTTAATTATGATGCGTCTTGGAGTGGGCCTCTTTGCATTCATCTTGTTTGGGACTCTTTGTCCTTCCTGGACTTGCATGTTTATTTCCTTCACCAAATTAGGGAAATTTTCTTTCATTGTTTTTTTTCAAATAGAATTTCAATTTCTTGCTCTTTCTCTTCCCTTTCTGAACCCATATGATGCAAACGTGAAACTAAAGGAGTTCATCTTCACCAAACCATTATTATATGAAATGTTAAAGGGACTTATTTAAGAAAAAGAAGAAGTTAACTGTGAACAATAAAATGACAATAAGTACATATCTATCAACAATTGAATCTAAAAAACAAACTAAGCCAATAAGAAGAACAGACACAGAATCATGAATATAGAGAGCATTTTGATGGTTGCCAGATGGGAGGAGGGTATGGGAGAATGGGTAAAGAGGTGAGGGGTTTAAGGAGTACAACCAGGCAGCTACAGAATAGCCATGGGGATATAAAGTACAGTATAGGAAATGGAGTAGCCAAAGAATTTATACTCATGACCCATGGACATAAACAATGGTGTGGGGATTGCCTGAGGTAGTGGTGAGTGCTGGGTTGAGGGGAGCAATGGGGGAAAATTGAAACAATTCCAACAGCATAAAACTGTAATCAATAAAATATAATTTCAAAAATTCTTTAAAAAAATCACAGTGGCTGGAAGTGTATGTCTCATGGAGGCAGTGATAGAAGACAGGTGGCTGATTATATTATATTATAGTTCCAGATGACCTGGAACATCATGAAAAATGCCAGCCAACAAATGTTAGTTCTGAGGTAAAAGTCTACAACACATGTTTCAAAAAGATAGAAAACCAGGTGTCAAGACTTAAATGGAATATATGGCCAAGTGTGAATTTCCACCCAGCATGTCTGAGTGTCTCCATGGATGCTGGATCCTGGCAGTAAGACTGTGTCCCCTCCCTCTACACCAATATCAGTAGTGTATTAATGTCCTTTCTATTGGGCCATATTTGTTGAGAAACCAAACCAACTCACTCAAATGCCTTCTATTCCTTAAACCCTTTCTTTATCATCTCTCCCAGACCAATTGTCTAATTTAAGCCGATTAGGCAAGGCCTTATTAGGCAAGGCCACAGTTTTGTGCATAAGATATATTCTTGCTTAATATTGAGTAAGCGCTAGATGGTTCTGCCTTTAATAAATTTCTTCCTAATTGAAGATTGTCCATGGCTGAGTTACGTGGTTAACTATGCACTTTTGTTTGAAAGCTCTTCCTCTAAGAACCGTTTGCATAGCTGCTTCCTAGTGTTTAGAAGGCCGTTTAAATATCCACACATTGAGAGGCTGTAGATATTTAACATTAGCGCATATTCCTATAATTCATGGGGTTTAACAGCAATAGAGCAATCAGGAGCATTTAATATTTATGAGCTTAGCATTTAAAGGACAGCAATTTTGTCATTTTTAAAGCATATTGATAACATCTTATTTATTATATACATTGATTTAAAAATAATCACATTGAAGCAAAGATGAAAAGTTTCACTGGTCACCCAGGTTGTTGAGGGAACTGCTCTGGGAAACAGGGCTGGTCCTGTGGGTTATTCTGTGTCTCAGGTGCAGGATGAGAGGACCAAGGAAGAGGACAGAGCCCTGGCTTGTAGCCCCGTCCAAATAACAGCCGAGAGGAGGCGGAGCCTGTGGTACGCAACCCATTACCCAACCGACGAGAGAAAAGTAAGGAACTGAGAAAGGACTTTTTATTTCCTACTTTATCTTGCTATTTTTATATTGCATTGCTGAATATGAGCCAGATAATATCATATGCAAACTCAAATTGCTCAGTTTATAGAAATGGTTTTATTTTGAAGTCTTTGTACCGGTGAGCTTTATTCAATAGGGGAACCCAGCGCTTCCAAATAATATACCATGGCCCTATCATACCCTGTGAGACACTGTTTTGTATTTCAGTACTTTCTAGTGAAGTCTCTTAACCCTAAAGAGAAAGAATGTTCTTAGTTTTTAAAAAATTGGGTTTAAAATAAACAAAAAATAACAAAACAATCTGGTAGTACTGGGTGGTGAAAGTCTCAGTGTTCAAATACATGGCAGGAAATACTTTCACTCTGTTAGTTAGCCAGCTACAATAATAACTCAAGAAACTACTTAGAGAAGATCAAAACAACCTATATGAATACAATCAAGTGTCTCTTACTACTTTGAACCAACAATATAGACTGACAAGGAAAAGTGAGTCACAATTGGGTAATTCATAAAACGTTTTGATCACATAATAACCAGTTTGAACTCAACTCAATCAGTGCTATAGGCTTGTTAAAATGGCCCATTTACAATGTTCTAAAGACAAATAATCTTATATTTCTTAGATGGGTCAGCATTTTGCTTCACAGCATGTTAGAGAATTGAGGAGTCGATTCTCTGATTTATTTGGTGGCAGGTGAGGTTTTCTAAGACACATGGTCTTATTCTAAGCGTGGCCATCCTGTGCTGAGAGTGGGTGGAACAATGAACGTGCTGTCTTCGGAAGCTGATGACAATGTGGAGCAGATGTGGTGCCCGAAGACGTCTCAGGACTTCCAGGGGCCCTTTTCTCTCTCTTTACACCATGTTTCAAATGATGCTGCGCATTGCACTAAATGATGGTATCAACAAAGGATAGCAGAGCAGGTTCCAAAGTGAGGTCTGTGCACCTCTAGGAGTTCCCGAGACCATTACAGCAATCCACAAACACAAAACTATTTTTGTAGTAATTGCTAAAATATTTACCTTTTGCTTCACTCCCATTTTCTCTGACGGTGCAAAGGAAGTGGTTCAAACCCCTACAGCCATGATCAACTCTTTGTGACCACACACTCTCAGGAAACAAAGTAAAAAGGCCAGTTCCACTCAAGTATACCTTTGATGAACTAGAAATAGTTATTAATTTTCCTAAATCTCAACCATAGAGCACATGTCTTTTTAATACTCCATATGACAAATAGGAAGTCTGCACAAAGTGCCACATACTAAAGTATGACAACTGTGGAAAACGCTTGGTCAGTCATGGGAAGTGTGGGCTGAATTAGCCCTTTTCTACCGAACACCAGGTCTGCTTGAAAGAGCAGCTGATAGATTGCGGTTACTCAGGTGTGGGTATTTGGCAGGCAATGACTGCCAAATAAATGAAGGGAGGCTGTCATTTCAAGGCATCAGTCCACAACATTTCTTGCTAATGATAAAATCTGAGCTTTTGAATGAAAATTCAAATATCAGAAAATTTGGGAAAGCTTGAAAACTTCCCAATACTTAGTATGACTCACTGAAGCAAATCAGCAACACATGATATTACAATGTGTGGTGAAAGATCCATGCAAGGTGCAAGATACAGGCACACCTTGCTTTATTGTGCTTTGCTGTGTTGGGTTTCATAGATGTGTGGGTTTTTTTTTACAAAATGTATGCAAGACCCTCCACCAGCAAAAAAAGATAGTGTCTTGCTTTATGTCAATACTTGCTTTATTGCAGTGGTCTGAAACCGAACCCACAATATCTCCAAGGCGTGCCTGTGTATCAACCAGATTTGATAAATAGATTGTGGAAAGTTCTTTGATCTAGTTTTAGATTTCACATTGCAACTAACCTTCAAGTTCCTACCACTTGCTGAGTTTGGTGTAGTAGCAAAGAAAACTACACATAATTATCTGGATAGACTACTGAAATACTTCTTCCTTTTCCAACTGCATACCTCAGTGAACCAGATTTTCTTCACATACTTCAACCAAAACAACATATCAGAACAGATTGAGTGCAGAAACAGATAGGAGATTCCAGCTGCCTCCTTTTAAGTCTGACTTTGAAAAGATACACAAAACCATAAAACAATGCCACTCTTCACTGTATTTTTAAATATAGCTATTTAAATAAAATTTGTGTCAATTTATAATGGCTATTTAATTTTTAATGAACTGAATATTATTAAAAGTCTCAGTTTTAAAAATAGGACCCACATAAATTAAAACACTTTGGAATACCCAGTGATATGTAAGAATGTAAATGAGTCCTGACAAGTATCTGGAGAACCCCATTGCATTGACACAGCAAATGCTTATTATTTAGGGGGAGCGCAAACCATCTGGCATTAATATAGTTAAAACATACAGTCACATAATAATTATTTTGTTGTGCTCAGCATGAAAATTCTAAAATAATATTAAACCACAAAATAATTTTTCTTTACTCTGAAATTTCTATTTCTTGAAAAGTGAACACTCAGAATTCTGCAGATATGTCAGAGAGTTCTAGGAATATAAAATCAAGCAGTTTAATCTACCAGAACAAAACACTTGAAAAATATAATCAACTTTTGTAGTGATATAGTTTATCACTGCTTATTTGCTATTATAATTAAAAGTTAACATCAGCCCTGGCCGAGTAGCTCAGTTGGTTAGAACATTGTCCTGATAAACCAAGGTTGTGGGCTCGACCCCTGGTCAGGGCACATACAAGAAGTAACCAAAAATCCCTAAAAAGTGGAACAACAAAATCGATGCCACTCTCCCTCTCTCTCTCTCTCTCTCTTCTCTCTTTCTCAAATCAATAAATAAAAATTCCTTTTAAAAATTTGTATAATAAAAGTTAACATCAGAAACCAGAAAATGGTTATAATAAACAGCAACATCCTATTCAATTACCTGTCCCTTTATATTTTGCATGGCAATGTTAACATACTAGCATCAAGCTGCTTTAAGAGAATGGATCTGTGTATGGTAAAAAAATATATATGTTCATATATATATATCAACATTACAGTGCTTTTGGCTTATGTATTAACATGCTGTCCTGCATTGCTTTTTGCAGCTTTTATCCATGACCCAAGATGACTACAAACCATCTGATGTTAGTATATCCTTAGAGTTATTATTTATGTGTGCATAAGTAATATAAGTAACATAAACGGAATTGTCTCCTTTGAGTATGTTTTAATGATCTAAAATTTTTCTAAGTTTCAAATAATTATTTTCTAGAAATTATATCTGGGTTGGTTTTTTTGCTATTAAAATACTGATTCATATGAGCTCAAGTATGATCGTACAGAATGTATTTAAATTTCAAAAAAAACACATATTGGAGGATTTTCTAAAAGCATTTTGCTCTGAAGACACGCCTATTACCTAATTTGAATAGAACTCTTACATGTCCATGGACACAGAGACACATATGTATATGTGTGTGTATGTTTATATGTATATCTTTAAAATTGTAAAGCCAAAAAAAAGGGAAAAAAACAAGAAATTATACTTAGCATATGACATGCTGCAATAAGGGAATTACAAGCTGGCAGCACCAGGCAGAGATGCCCAGAGGGTCCATCTAAGCTGATACCTGCTGCATTAGTCCTGTGCAGAACCCATGGGCTATGGAGCGGGACAAGGAGGGCCCAGGGTGGCAAGGCCCAGGAGTGGTCTGGAGTTCCTCATAGCTGGAGGGCAAGCTGAGAGGACAGCCATGAGATCAGAGACTAATAACATCAGACCAGGTAGGAAGCCTCAGCCAGCCTTTCCAGAGTGCACACTTTATAGGGAGAACAGAGGGTGTCCCGCGTGGTGTTTAGCAGAGGTGGGACAAGATCGGATTTACACTGTATTGTCATATCTCCACGGAGGATAGGTGTGGAGGGGAAATAGACAGGATTTCATCTTGCTAAACTGGATATAGACTAAGTGGTTCAGATGTCAGTTTCTTCACTGTTGAGTTTTGCGTTAGTGTAAGGGAAGGAGGCAGTATGTCCATATCGAAAAGGCAGCTTCTGTCACAGGTGTGCCTTTGTCCCTCATTCCCCACAGGGTCTCCTGGTGACTGTGAATGGCAATCCTGTAGATTACCACACTATCCACCCCAGCCTTCCCATCGAGAATGGCCCTGCCAAAGCCGAACTATACTCCACCCCGCAGTACAGGTGGGAGCTCTCAGGTGACTCCGCAGGTAAGGAGGCAACTCTGCAGGGTGCAGTCATACCCAGGGTTGTAGCTTCTCTCAGGCACAAACTCAGCCTAGTAGCTCTGTCTTTTGTTCATTATTCACTGGATTTGGTACTTTTTTCTTTTTCTTTTTTTGTCTAATAAGTGTTGTCTTCCATGCTCAATTTAATTCATTTCATTTCCTCAAGTTCTTCCTGTATTCTGCACCAACATATTGCTATACGTGTTCTGCACTTGTCTGCAAAATAAGAGGTATAATCAGGGCAGACTTTGAAAACTAAAAGGTAAAAAATGATTTTTAAGATGTCAGCTTGTATATATGTATGTTTTAGTCTTTCCATAATTTGATAATATAATCATGGTCAATAGTTTTACAAGTTAATGGATGAATGTTTTCAGAAAGAGTTCTTTTTGTCTATTAAAAAGAAGCAAGGGTTAAAACTGGTACACAGCCTTTTCCTCCTTTTTTCTAAGTTTATTACATTGAGGGAAAGCAGACTGTTACTGGAGATGACAAACCAGTAGCTTGGGATGGAGGAGATTTTATCCTCAGACTTGGTTTTTTGACCTCCATAGCATTTTCTTTTAAAAAATTAAATAGTAACCAATGCTTTTAAAGTTTCAGCTTTAGCCTATAAATGAAAACTTCTGGAATCCCTTGAAGAATATAAATATCTGGCAAGCTAGTCTCTTATTTCTGCAAGGCTGCAGTTGCCCTGACCACTATTGTCATTGCCCTGTCAGAGACCAGCCAATCAGCAATTCATAAAGACAGAATGAGCTAAGTGTATTGTTGAATGGGGGAAAGGCATAATGCATGCAGGTAACAGCAAATTAGCTACAAAATTATAGTGGATTTTTCTCTATAATTTTATGGAATTAAAGCTAGGGTTGTTATACATTAAACTGCTTAGTAAACAACTAGCAACCATCCAATCTGCATTATCAGTACATTGAGCTGACTGTCATGTCCTTTTCTTCATAATTCTTTATCAGGCTTATTCTAATGTGCTGTTCTTCACAGTTCTTTATCAGTACTCAATGCAGTTGCCTCTGACAGAGCATCTACTTAGCAATACATATGGTTAATCTCATTAGCCAACATTCTTCAGTAAGGTCAGATCAAGTTCAGTTCTCCCACCTCAACCTGATTCTCCCCACACACTTCCAGCCCCAGTTGGTACCTGATCTCTCTACAGAGCACTAGATTCTACTGGCTATTTGCGCATTTCTGCTTCCTACATGCATGTGTTTCAATTTGCACCTTGGGCTTAAATGGAGGTTTTCAATTACTGAATGTCTCAGGAAATACACTACTTTCCAAAGTATGGTCTTCAGACCTTTAGCATTGGAATCAAAAAGGGTGGGCCCCAAAACCAGCATTTGTGACTTCTAAAGTTTGAGACGTTCAGGACACAGCCAATATCCTTCTATTTACACATTACTTAATGTTAAAAGGAACAGAATTTTGACTGTTGACAAAGCAACCCACATAATACTGAAATCATAAACTAAATTTTCAAAAGTAAAACAAAAGCTGAAAAGTTATTTTTATTTGAATCTATATATATGCAAAAAAAAAAAGTTATCACCAGAGAAATAGCATGCCAGTAATTGTAAAATCCATCATAGTTAGTTTTTTCAACTCTGACTCTGTTCCATGGACTTCCCCAATAAACCCTAGGCTCAGCCCACCCCAGCACTGGGGGGATGACAGGAAGTGGACTTCTGCAGGAAGAAATACTGTTGCTTCCCTTAGAGGTTCACTTCTACACTTAATGGCTTCTGGTTTTTCTGTGGTTTATGCTTCCTCTTCATGGTGCTAAGCAACTCCTCAATGCAATCCAACCCATTTGTACACAGTCTACTTTAATTAAAGATAGAAAGGACATTTTACTCAATGCGTCACTCATTATTTCATCTGTGAAATCAAAATAGCTTTTCTGACAACTATGGGAGGATTGATTGTCTCTTTAACTCAGCAACTCCCCCCAACCTTTCTCTCTCTTGCTTTTACCTGATATTTTCATCCTCAGTATGACTTTTCTGCCTAGCATTACCTAAAAGGAAACTGTGGGCTACCACGTTCACTCTGGCAAAGTGGTTGGTTGGTTGGTTGGTTGGTTGGTTGGTTTTCTGTGTCCATAGTCCATGTACTCTTTGTATTAGTTTTCTATTACTGAGTAGTAAACTTAGTAGGCAAAAAAGACACATCATTTGAATAGTATGAGTACCTAACATTGACAATCAAAGGAAAAAAACAGAATAAATACTAAAAACTTCAAGAAAACTTTCTTGAATCAAAAAACAAAATTGAAATCATATATTGAAAGAGAATACTACATAGCTGATAGTATTGACCTTGACCAAAACATATTCCAGTAAAATCACTGTACTTTAAATAAAATAAACAAAAGTTGGGTAACTAGGTTGAAAAAGTTCTTTCATGAAGAAAGAACTTAGATTGTCATCAGATTTTTTTGAAAGCAACACTTTATGGTAGAAGAAAATGAAGCCGCATATTTTAGATACTCAAGGAAAGAAAACGATAACCAAGAATTTTATATCCATCAAAACTGACTTTCAAATACAAGGGGCATAAACTGTTAAGAACTCTTAAGAATTCAAGGAATATTGTTTTTATTAGTCTCTGAAAAAATCTATCAGAAATGAGCTTCAGACAACAATAAAAGAATAAAGAGATATCAAAAAAAAAAAAACTTACTGGTTTAAAACAACAATGCCCCACAGTTTTTGTGGGTAAGTAAGGAATCAGCTGTGACTAGACTGATATTCTCTGGCTGAGGGTCTCTCCTGAAGCTGAAGTGCCACTGACCAAGTCTACAGTCCCATCTGAGGGCTTGCCTGAGGACAGTCTGCTTCCATGACCACTCACATGGCTATTGGGTGGTCTCAAGCCTTTGCTGACTTCTAGCCAGGGACATCAGTTCCTTGCCACTGGGATCCTCCATAGGGCAGTTTACAACATGGAAGCTGGCTTGTCTCAGAATGACTGAGAGAATGAGAGAAAGCACTCAAAGTGAAAGTCTCAGTCATTTTAACTCAATCTTGGAAGTAGTATTCCATCCCTTCTCAAGTATTCTGTTCTTTAGAAGCCCATCAAAGGTCTCCCACCCCCCAGTCAAGAGAGAGAGTTACACAGGATATGAATACCAGGAGGTGGGGTCATTGGCAATGATCTTAAAAGCCTCCCTGCACACTCTCTTAAATTGAAATTTTCTTCCTGTAATTTCTGAGTGCCAGGTCCCATGACATTTACCAAGCAGAACTTAATGATTATGTTTGAATTGTAAGGGCTCTGTTAACTGGAAATAGTCTCTGAAATCTTAAATAAAAGACCATGCTAAAGCCATACATGAGCTGCATGGCTCGAGACACTTGTAGAAAATTTATATATTTACATAAATAGTTATATAAAATATTTGTCTATCTAGAAAAGAAAGAAGAAGAGGATGAAAAAGAAGAATTTGAAGAGGAAAGGATCCACGAGGAAAAAACAAATGCAAAAGTTCATGCCATGGTCTCTGTGTTCCAGTTCATTATGAAACAAAGTTACATCTGTGCCCTTATTGCGATGATGGTATGTACGAGAGGCCACAGCGTGTGTGCTGGCGGAGTGGCGCACACGGCCCCACTGGAAGGAAGCGCCACCATCCTCTCATGAACAGTAGAAATATGTTAATCTTTCCTATGTTGTAGCAGAGAATGTTCTTTATGTCCGTTTTTCATGGGATTCTTATATTACATCAATAGATTTCAAAATCATGTCCTCTTCTACTCAGCCTCTTTTTAAATATTAATACATTTCTCCAAGTTAGCCTATCAAGTCAGACTACCCTTATTTTGACAATTTAAAAGGACATATTGAGTAGTTTTTCTAAGTGACATCAAAGGTGTTCAAGATCAACATAAATTGCTTTTATTTCCTTCAGACAGTGAGAAGTTACATCTTATCTTGGATTTGAGTGAGACGTTTTTGTATCCCAGCTGTAATAAACTTTACCAGCATGAACATCAACCAGAGTTCCCAAGAGCTTTTTCCACCATGAGCACTCAGTATATGCATGTTTCTACTCCCCCCTAGGTACATCCTCCATTGCTGGCATCACAGCTTCAAAAACAGTCTTTTGGCCTATGCACAGAAGATAGCAGAAAGTCTAATTTCTGCCCTTTCTAAAAACAAACTTCCATGGGAAATCTAATTTGTTTTTGAGAGACCTAATATTTAACACATAACTCTTCCAAATTACGTGGTCAATGGTGAGATCTCATGGACATCTTTGATAATGAAAAATGAAAATATTTTATGACTGTAGGAGGGGAAATCTCCTCAGGCACTCATTCAAGATGTTTCCCAACTTCAGCTTTTAGTAAGGACCCCACTGCAGTGTCTGAGAGACAATTGGGAGACAGAAAGCTCCACAAAACTAAAGATGATTCTTTTGGCAATTGCAAACTCTATTCTCTAAATAATATTAATTCTGTGCTCTTTGGGTCCTTTTTGATATTTTCTATACCTCAATCTCTACAGCAAAATTTTTATTTTAAAATATCAAACATATAAATGCAACTTAACAAAACTGATTCTTAAATCAAAAAGGTATATATTTCCTTTCCTGTCTTTATAAAAGTCAGCTGGTTAAGTTTGATCCCTTTTAGTAAAATAAATAGGGCTTTTACATTTTTTGAATACACATTTTGTATGAAAAGAACTATTATAAAAGCAACAGGGAGCAGATCTTTCATTAAAGACATGCCCTTGTCTGGTGCGATTTCTGTTGCTTTAGCGGAGCCACACAATTGATGTTTTAGAAGTGTTGCTTTCCATCGAAGCTCCCCACTGCAGCAGACATTTAAGAGAAGTCCCGAGGAGCCCAGTCTGTCAGAACAATACATGTATTTATTCAAAAATACAAAATACAAGTATGCTAAGCTCTCAGGAAATCCAGACACTGAACATAGGAAGCAACATAATGCAGAGTCTATTCCCAACTTCTACAACTGAGAGGCACATGGAACCTATGCATTGAAGAGGAAAGAAGTTTAAAAAAATCCACATCGCTCATCTTTCTCCCTCCTTCACTCACCTTCCCAAATAAGAATAAAGTGCAGGGGGGGAAGGGGGTGGGAATTCTGCTGGAATTATAATATCTGTGAAGTTTAGTTTCCTGGGTCACACACATGAAAATGGTAGTCATATTTGCATTTCATACTGGGATTAATGCATTAAATACATTAGTTAAATCAGATGCATTAAATGTTACCCAAACTTTGATAAACACTATTTCAAAAAATAATATTTTCATGAAAATAATTCATACTTGATCATAGTTGTCAGTCACTAATTTTAATAAAATAAATTTTAATTTTCAGTTTATACTTATTTTTTAACCAACAATTTTAAATAATTTAGTACAAATTTGCAAATTGCTGAGAGAAAATATTTGTTTGTTTGATGCTGACTTCCTTTATCTAAAAATACTTAACCCTCTGTCCAGAAGCAAAACAGACTTGTAAAACATTTCAGACTTTAAAACTAACTTGATAATTAATGATATTCAAAAATATGATTGATTACAATTAGCCCCCCAAATAGCTACAAAATGTTAAAGATCTTCACAAAATTTTTAATCAGAGATTATGGTAAAACATGCTAGATTTCCTGAAGTGAATAATATTCATGAGCCTGATTTTCACATTGTTCTGGTAGCTGCCCTGTGAGTTACATTTCTGATTCTAAGGTGGAGATTAAGAAGTACAAATCGGTAGTTACAAAACAGTCATGGGATGTAAAATACAGCAGGAGAGACACAGTCCATGGGGGCAAGGCTTATTTCAAGGAATCACTTCATAAGTTATATAAATGTCTAACCTAATGGTGTACACCTGAAAGTAAAATATATTGAATGTTTACTATAATTGAAAAAAAGTTTTTAATTAAAAAAAAAAGAAAGCTTAATGTGAATGGAAGGTGTATCATTTGCCCAAATGGTGTGAGGGCTCATTAGTCCTACCCCTTACAGGACAGAAGCTGAGGCTGGTTTTAAATTAACAGGCTTATTGTTTGGGGGATGCAGAACCCTAACACATGACTTCCTCACGTACGTTTTCTATTTCCTATCATGCGTCTCTTCTTGGATCGCCTAAGAATGATCTCTGAAGCACAATAAGTATGCTTGCCCTGGTGATTCCCACAGTTCCCATTTTTGACCCCAGCTGTGGGCCACACTCAGCACTCTTAAATAACTGCTGGTCCAAGCTAGTTTGATAAAAGAGGGGAGAAATCACTTGCAGTTGCTTTTAATACTGCAAAGCAGGTAGAGATGAAGACCTTTGAGGCTACAGGGCAAAGGACATGGCATAAAGACCCCTTTGCCTTTAACTCTATTCCCTATAGGAAGTTAGAAAATAACGTTCTCAGCAAAATCTCTCCCTTCTCTTCCCTCTCTACGCCACTGGTGGAGATCTTTCTCCATGCTTCAGCACAACTCTCTCCTCTCCCTAGTTTCAGTGTTACTGACTTTTTCTTTATATGTAAAGTTTAAATTACCAGAGTGGAGACTATACATTGTATTGACCATTGTTTTTTCTCTTCCTTCTTCCCTCGAGGCTTGGAGCATCACCTACCACAGCTGGTTGACTTTTGTGCTGTTAATTTGGTCATGTGCTCTTTGGATGATTCGCAACAGAAGAAAATACGCCATGATCAGTTCCCCCTTCATGGTTGTCTATGCAAATCTATTGCTGGTATTACAGTATATATGGAGTTTTGAACTTCCGGAAATTAAAAAGGTCCCAGGATTTTTAGAAAAGAAAGAGCCAGGAGAACTTGCCTCAAAGGTAAGTGAATAGGAAAACAAGAAAACAAAACATTGTAACTACAATAATCATAATAATCATATGTAAGCAAAAACTTTCAAAAATGGGTTCCAAACATTCACTGCTTCACAAAAATGAATAAATATGAAACTATAAGAAATAATTTATATTGCTTCCAGGTCTCTATAATTTAACATGGACAAATAAATATTATACCAGGCTTGTAGATTTTATTTAAAAATGATAATGTTTTCCCCTCAAAGAAAATATATAATATGTTATTTGAGAAAATAGGAAAATAAAATGTAAAATATATCAAACAATCAGAGGACTTTGACATTAATTCGCAAATCAGGCTGAGCACATTGCTGTTATAGATTATGGATTATTGGTTAAAACATTTTTTCTCTCATTATGTCCTTAAAAAGATTTTTAGCAGCGAAAATTAAATATGACATAGTTTTCTGTCTTCTATTGATTATATAATATGCCTTAATCCGTAGTAAGAAAGTTCATAATCTTTCACTACCTGTTTATTTTCATGGCCCATTTGAATAGTTTTTATTTCAGAAGGTCAGGTGCCCCAAACTTTTTTGTGTGAACAGAGTAGCACATTCTAAATACACATCTCCTTAGTGTGGATGACTTTGTGTTAAGACAGTAAATCAATCATGTCTAATTACAAATGAACCTTGAAAATCCTTTTCTAGCCAGAGAATTGCTCTCTGAAAGACACGTTCATTTACATCACGTGAAATCCACCTTTTCTTTACGTGTTACCAGGCACCTCATAACTAAAGCAATCAGCATAAACAGGGTATCACTGAGGATTGCTTCCTGTAACAGGTGTTTTGGTGAAGGTTATGGAGGTAAAGGAAAAAACCCTAAAAGGTGAATGCTAATAGGAGAATTAGATCACAATCTCCTGTGTTCATGAACCATGACAAATTCATTCATTCACTTATTCCTTCATATAAAATTCCCATACCTACCCTACTGGCACTTTCTCTCCCAAACCTAACTCCATGCCAAAAGTCCCACATAATACTCTTATAAGTCACCTTTATCTGAAACTCTTTTATTCTCTCCCGCTCTGTGTTCCCCCTTAAAAACACATACACAAACACACCTACCCAAATTAGTAAGTTAGTATTTTTTATAGGAGAAATTCAAAACCTTATCCTTTTGTTTCCAGAGTAAATAGGTCATTTAGCAGTGTCATGGGAAAAGAATGTCAGGGATGCTCACGTAGGAGGAGTTTTAAGCATAGTGGTGAGATTTATTAGAGTAACGGGCAGAGCAGGCCAGCTATAGGGTAGGGACTGCCTGGACTTAGAAAAGGAAGTTAAGAGGCAAAAGGCAAGTCCTCTGCCGCTGCTCACTGCTGCCTAGGTTGCAAATCTTCTGGGGATCCTTAGAATTTAGGAGAAAAGAAGGCAAAAATCACATGCCCAAGAGAAGGAAGGGCGCGGACACGCTTCAAGGAGGGCGCCGCTTTGTCTAGCTTCCATATATGTCCTTGGGTTCTGGAAGGAAAAGGCTTTCTTTCAAACTACCCAGTCTCTTTCCTGGCTTTTCCCAGGCATATGCCTGTGCCCTCCCCCTATCCAATCTCTTTCCCAGATTTTCCCAGGCTTTGCCCTCCCCCTTTTATGGTTGCCATTTTGGCTTCTACTGCACATGCATTTAGTAAAAGGAATTCCCCCTCATGTTCTCTCCCTCCCCGCTTTAATCTGCTGGAATGATGCTGGTTACCCTTCCCCCACGTGGCTGTTCCTTTTGTTCCCTCCTCTTCTGTTAATTATCTGACTAACTGCCTACTCAAGCACTTTGTGTAAATCCATTACAACTTGGCTCAAGATACTGGTGAAACTCCTAAAAATGCATGTCACCTAACTAGTTGAAATACCTCCTGTCTAATCTAAAATGAACACTTCTTTGGCAGAAGAAGACATTGGGGAAATAAATTTATTACTTGTAAAAGATGTTATTCTAAGGAAACTAAGGTTTGCACTTATATTTTAATGTATCCATGAGCTCAAAAAATATGCAAGGCTTTGTCATAGATAGTAACACCTCTAAGATGATAAAATTTCTATCACAGCAACATTGGTCAAAGCACATTATCAAACACACAGTTAGCAGAGTACTGGATTCATCACTGTGATAGTAAGTGAGAAAAGGACAGAATATGACCTTGGTCCTCGAAGGTCTGAACACCTTGGTGGAGCCAGACTCAGCTACTTTGTATCATCCTTCAGCTTCTAGAGTGTCTCATTCCTGGCTCCGCCAAACTTTCAAAAGTTCTTTTGAAATTACCACTTTCAAAACCAGGCTTTTAACTCACCTTCCCCAGGAAAGATGTTCCAGCTGCTCCCAGTTATTCCTGGCTCTTTGCATATGCTTTAGAGAAACAGGTTTCTTTCTCAACTTGCAGCTATGTAGTTCAATTTGTTGTGATTTCACCATTTTAAACATGTTTACCAGGACTTATTGGCATTGGTTTATGTTGAAGGTAAATGATAAGTGCATATTATGGGTAGTTAAGTGGGCAGGTATTAAAAGTGAAAATGACCCACTCATTTGCCTATTTATTTTTTCACTTCTTTGGCAAACATTTATTAAAATCCCACTGTGAATGAACAACAATGAGATACCACAATAACTATTGTTAATGAGGAAGTAGAGAAATTGGAAGCATCATACACTGCTGCTGAAAATGTAAAATGCTGCGAGCACTTAGGAAAAGAGTCTGGCAGTTCCTCAAAATGTTAAACATAGAATTACCATATGACCAAGTGATTCCACTGTTAGGTATATATAAGCAAGAGAACTGAAAACCTACGTCCACACAAAAACTTGTACTTGACCACTTATTGTCACTCCAATAAATTTTAAAACAATTTTAATTATAATGCTATTTCTTTAAATCAATAGCTCTGGCATCACAATGGGTGCTATTTAATATACACGGTTGATGATTTTAATTAGTTAATCCTAACTGAAGTGTGTTGGTCATATGTTATGGGAAGATAGGTTATTACTAATAGATCAGATATGAAGATATTTTATCTTTGTGGATAATTTGGCCAAGGGTAATGTCAAACTGTATCTTCTCAATACAACTGCAAGTATATGGTCCAAAAAAACACCAACTTGTACTTGAATCCTCATAGCAGTATTATTCATATTAACCACAAAAAATAGTAACAACTGAAATGTCCATAGACTGATGAATGGATAAGTAAAATGTTGTCTATTCATACACTCAATTATTTGGTAATAAAATGGAATGAAGTACCAGTACATGCTACAACACGGATAAACCTTGAAAACATTACAAAGTAAGAAGAGCGGCTTACAAAAGAACACACATGTAATCACATTCATATAACACGTTTAGATCAGGCAATCTATGGAAGTCAGAAAGTAAACTAGAGGTGGTCTTAGGCTGAGGTGGTAAGAAAGGGGGTTGGCTGCTGTGGGGCTTCTTTTCGGGGTGATGAAAAAATTCTAAAATTGATTGCAGTAATGATTGTACAACTCTGTGAATATACTAAAAACCACTAAATAGTACACTTTAAATGGGTGAATTGTATGGCATGTGAATTATAGCTCCATAAAGCTAGCACAAAAAGCCATTATGTGCCAGGTTGTCTATTTCCTGAAGAATAAAGCCCTAAACCATAAGTTTTTCTTTCTTAAGCATTAATTTACAAATATTAATATATACATCACTTACAACAATTCTTCCTTCAGCTTTGGGAGATGGCTGGGAATATTATGTGTATTTTCTAGGATGAAATGTTATTTGTTCTATCTGCTGAATTCTTCAAAATAAGGCAATTGCAGAGTCAATTAGTTTTATAGAAGTATGTCTTCCTGTTACAACGGTGCTGGTGTCACAGGCAAGACAGGCATGAAGGACTAGCACCTTGAAGAACCAATTGCCAAAGTTGATTTTT
The DNA here is from genome assembly GCA_004026765.1 of Micronycteris hirsuta. NCBI lineage: Eukaryota > Metazoa > Chordata > Mammalia > Chiroptera > Phyllostomidae > Micronycteris > Micronycteris hirsuta. The sequence goes on along the minus strand of PVJI01012622.1, from coordinate 29,473 downwards.
GGCCCAGATGAAAGTAATTTGGATTTTCCAGTGCATCTTCCCCAGGGCCTGCACAGCACTGAATGCATCCTTGCGCGCTCCCCACCCGCCTCTGACCCCTGCTGGGGACATAACACACAGGCTGGTGTCCTCAGGAAAGGGGACTTAAAAGCCAGTGACTTTCAGTTAAAGTCAGGCTGGTGCCTGACCCTGTCTCAAATGAAGGTTTATTGAGTGAACTCCCACTGAAATGTGGAGAACATTTGTTGAAATGTATTTACACTTAAAATAGTGACTTAATTCTTGTTTTGCTAATCCTCTACTTTCAGATACTTTTCACCATTACTTTTTGGCTACTGTTGAGGCAGCACCTTACAGAACAAAAAGCTCTTCGAGAAAAGGAAGCTCTTTTATCTGAGGTCAAAATTGAAACTCAGGAAATTGAAGAAAAAGGTAAATTAGTGTGCAGAGTGTGTGACTGGAGATTTTTTTAACTCAGCAAAATTACAGAGAAAGAACCCTTAAAGTACATCAGAAGAGCCACTCTGTGGTTCAGAGTAGATGGAAGCTGAACATTTAGAGTACATGTGAGCATTCACAAGAAGTTATTGAAAATAGTGTATCATTTGATCCTCGCAAAAATGATTCCCACTTAAGTGAAGAAGGAAGAAGGGGCTCAAAGAAGTTAAATGATTTCTCTAAGGGAACAATATAAGAGCCACCAAACAATCAGAATACAAAATTGAAATAGTAGTTTTGATTTATGTTATTGCTGCCTATTTATTTTCTAGATTCTGCCACACTTAAAGCTATCATGGATATTGGAAATGAAATAGGTGTTATGAAAATATTATAAAATACTACCAAATTTATTTCTTTTAAAATGTAACTCAGGAAGGTTATAAATATTGACTATGATTAGCTATAAATGCTGCTTTGTTTACTAGAACAGTCTATAATCTTTCAAATCATATAGTAACACATAAAACACATGCTTCCATATACCACATATAACACCTGGTCAAAGTGTGGTTTTGGTCAAGGAACCAGCTAGGTATAACAGTCTTTTATTTTGAAGATGATGAACAAGATATACAAGTGGAAGGAGAGGCTGAAGAGAAGAAGGAAGAAGAGGAAGAAAAGGAAGAGAAGCCAGAGAGTAAGAAAGAAGAGGAGGAGGAAGTAGAAGAAGGTGATGACCAGGACATCATGAAAGTACTGGGCAATTTGGTGGTGGCCATGTTCATTAAGTACTGGATCTACGTCTGTGGAGGAATGTTCTTCTTTGTCAGCTTCGAGGGTAAAATTGTGATGTACAAAATCATCTACATGGTGCTGTTTCTGTTTTGTGTGGCCTTGTATCAGGTGGGTAAACAATTGTCCTCTATTTTTCAATCTTCATACCCATCTCAGGAATATCTTTGAGCTTCCTTTGATGACATTCTAAATTACTATAATCCCATGAACATATCATTTAAGTGATATGCAATTTAAACATGAGATATTAAGAATTCTAAAGTGGAAAGTGATTATCTTCAGGTTGTTCATTATTTTTAAATTGTAGGTTCTTAAAAAGTTCATGAGCTTTTAAAAAACTTTTGTAATAACAAAGCACAGTGCATATAATTAAACTGATTTTAATAACAATTTAAGAACAGTGGCTGAGTAATCTAAAATAGTGGATGATACCCAGTTCACTTGTGTTTTAGATTTTGGAATCAGAAAACTGTGGTGGTGTGTATAACTATAAATGTGTAATGCTTCAACTGCCTTACTATTTCATTAATTAGAATTTGTAAAATATTATATCATAATTAATTAGCCTTTCCATAAATTCAGTTTTATTTTTTTATTGTTCAAGTAAAGTTGTATCCGTTTTCATCCCATGCCTCCCCCTGTCTCCCCTCTCTAGCAACCCCCACCTCCTGCCCTCTAACCTAAGCCCTCTGTCTTTGTCCATGTGCCCTTTATATCTGTTCCTTTATGGCCCTCCCCCTATTACTCCTCTCCCCCGTCCTCTCTGGTAACTGTTAGTTTCTTCTTTATTTCAATATCTCTGGTTCTATTTTGCTTGCTAATTTGTTTTGTTGATTAGGTTCCACTTATAGGTGAGATCAGGTGGTATTTGTCTTTCACCACCTGGCTTATTTCACTTGCATAATGCTCTCCAGTTCCATCCATGCTGTCAGAAAGGGTAGGAGCTCCTTCTTTCTTTCTGCTGTGTAGTATTCCATTGCGTAAATGTACCACAGTTTTTTGATCCACTCATTCACTGATGGGCACTTAGGTTGCTTCTGGCACTTGGCTACTGTAAACTGTGTTGCTATGAACATTGGGGTGCATAGTTCTTTTGAACTGGTATTTCAGGATCCTTATGGTATAATCCCAGCAGTGGAATTGCTGGGTCAAAAGGCAGTTCTATTTTTAGTTTTCTGAGGAAATTCCACACTGTTTTCCACAGTGACTGCACCAGTCTGCATTCCCACCAACAGTGCAGTAGGGTTCCCTTTTCTCCACAACCTCTCCGACACTTCTTGTTTGTTGATTTGTTTATGATGGCCATTCTGACCAGTGTGAAGTGGTATCTCATTGTGGTTTTAATTTACATCTCTCTGATGGCTAGTGATGCTGAGCATCTTTTCATGTCTCTGGGCCCTCTGTATGTCTTCCTTGGAGAAGGGTCTGTTCAAGTCCTTTGGCCATTTTTCAATTGGGTTACTTGTCTTCCTGGAGTGGAGTCATATGAGTTCTTTATATATTTTGGAGATCAAACCCTTGTCTGAGGTATCATTGGGAAATATGTTTTCCCATAGTATTGGTTCTCTTTTCATTTTAATGCTGTTTTCTTTTGCTGTGCAGAAGCTTTTTATTTTCATGAGATCCCTTTTCTTTATTCTTTCCTTTCTGTCCCTTGTTCTAGGGGACATATCGGTAAAAATATTGCTGTGTGGAATATCTGAGGTTTTCCTTCTTATGTTCACCTCTAGGACTTTTATGGTGTCATGATTTATGTTTAAGTCTTTTATCCACCTTCAATTTATTTTTGTGCATGGTGTAAGTTGGTGCTTGAGTTTCTTTTTTTTTGCATGTAGCTTTCCAGATCTCCCAAAACCATTTGTTGGAGAGGCTACTTTTACTCCATTTTATGGTTCAGCTCCCTTGTCAAATATTCACTGACCATAGAGACTTGGGTTTATCTCTGGGCTCTCTATTCTGTTCCATTGGTCTATGTGTCTGTTCTTATGCAAATACCACACTGTTTTGATTATAGTGGCCTTAAAATATAGTTTTATATCAGGTATTTTGATCCCTCCTACTTTGTTCTTCTTTCTCAAAATTGCCATGGCTATTTGGGGTCACCTATGGTTCCATATAAATTTTTGAAATATTTATTCTATATCTGTGAAATATGTCATTGGTATTTTAATAGGGATTGCATTGAATCTATAAATTGCTTTGGGTAGTATGGACATTTTGATGATGTTAATTCTTCCAAGCCATGAACATGGTATCTGCTTCCATTTATTTGTGTCTTCCTTAATTTCTTTCTTTAGTGATATGTAGTTTTCTAAGTACAGGTCTCTTACCTCCTTGGTAAGGTTTATTCCTAGGTACTTTATTTTTCTTGTTGCTCTAGCAAATGGGAGTTTTTTTCCTGATTTCTAATTCTGATATTACATTGTTGGTGTATAAAAATGCCTTTTATTTCTGAATATTGACTTTGAACCCTGCTTTATTGCCACATTCGCTTATTAGGTTGAGTATTTCTGTGGTGAAGTCTATAGAGTTTTCTATGTACATTATATCATATGCAAACAGTAACAGTTTTACTTCCTCCTTTCCAATTGAGATGTCTTTTATTTCTTTTTCTTGTCTGATTGCTATGGCTAGGACTTCCAATACTATGTTGAATAGAAGTAGTGAAAGCAGACATCCTTGCCTTGTCCCTGATCTTAGTGGGAAAGATTTTAGTTTTTGCCCATTGAGTATGATGTTGGCAGTAGGTTTCTCATATATGGCCTTTATTGTGTTGAGGTATGCTCCCTCTATTCCCACTTTGTTGAGTATTTTTATCATAAATGGGTACTGTACCTTATCAAATGCTTTCTCTACATCTATTGATATGATCATATGATTTTTATCTTTCCTTTGTTTATGCAATTTATTACATTTATTGATTTGCGAATGTTGTACCATCCTTGCATCCCTGAGATTAATCCCTCTTGATCATGGTGTATGATCTTTTTAATGTACTTCTGGATACGGTTTGCCTATATTTTGTTGAGGATTTTAGCATCTATGTTCATCAGCGATATTGGCCTATTGTTTTCTTTCTTTCTTGTGTCTTTATCCAGTTTTGGAATTAGGATGATGCTGACTTCCTAAAAAGAGTTTGGGAGGCTTTCCTCTTCTTGTATTTTTTGGAATAGTCTGAGAAGTATAGGGGTTAGCTCTACCTTAAAAGTTTCATGAAATTCTCCTGTGAAACCATCCGGTCCAGGGCTTTTGTGCCAGGAGTTTTTTGATTACTGCTTCAGTTTCTTCCGCTGTTAATGGTCTGTTCAGGCTTTCTGCTTCTTCTGCATTCAGTTTTGGGAGATTATATTTTTCTAGAAATTTGTTCATTTCATGCTGGTTTTCAAATTTCTTGGCATATAGTTGTTTCTCACAATCCTTTGTATCTCTGTGGTGTCAATTTTAATCTCTTCTCTTCCATTTCTGATTTTGTTTATTGGGTCCTCTCTCTTTTTTTCTTGATGAGCCTGCTTAAAGGCTTGTCGATTTTGTTTATCTTTTCAAAGAACCAGCTCCTGGATTTATGATTCTTTGGATTGTTGTTTTAGCCTCTATGTCATTTATTCTGCTCTGATCTTGGATATTTCTTTCCTTCTACTTGCTCTAAGCTTTGTGTGTTGTTCCTGCAGATCTTGTAGATGTACAGTTAAGTTTTTTATTTGAAATGTTCCTGTCTTTTTTAGGTAGGCCTGTATTGCTATGATCTTCCCCCTCAGGACTGCCTTGCTGTGCCCCGTAAGTTTTGGACTGTTGTGAGTTTGTTTTCATTTTTTTCCAGAAACTTTTTGATTTCTTCCTTGATTTCATTCTTAATCCATTCATATTTTAATAGCATGCTATTCAATCTCCATGAATTTGAGTATTTTGAGTTTTTTCCTTAAGGTTGGTTTCTAGTTCTAGTCCCTTGTGGTCTGAGAAAAATATTTGATGTGATTTCAATTTTCTTGAATTTGTTGAGGTTGGTTTTGTGTCCTATTATGTGGTCTATGTTTGAAAATGTCCCATGTGTATTTTAAAAGAATGTATACTTTGCTTCTTTGGGATGAAAGGTTATATATATATATATAAAAGTCCACTTGATCTAGGGCATTGTTCAATGCCACAACAACCTTGCTGATATTTCTTTGGAAGATCTATCCATTTTTGACAGTAAGGGGTTAAAATTCCCTAGTATAAGTGTGGTCCTGTCTATATCTTTCTGGAAGTCCTCCAAGATTTTCCTTACATATTTTTGTGTTCCTATGTTGGATGCATATATGTTTACAATGTTTATGTCTTCTTGGTGGGTTCTTCCCTTGAGTATTATAACGTGTCCTCCTGTGTCTTTTTTTATGGCTTTTGTTTTGAAGTCTGTTTTGTCTGATATAAGTATTGCTACTCCAGGGGGTTCTTCCTGTTTATTTGCTTGGAGTATTTTTTTCCAACCCTTCACTTTCCATCTGTGTAGGTCTTTTGTTCTCAGGTGGGTCTCTTCTAAGCAGCATATGTGCAGGTCATGTTTTCTTATCCATTCAGCTACCCTATGTTTTTTGATTGGAACATTTAATCCATAAACATTTAAAGTTATTATTGAAAGGTACTTATGCATTTTTCCCCATTGTACTTGTGTTCCTCTCTCTTTCCTTCCTCTTCTTATAGCAGTCCCTTTAGCACATCTTGCAGTGCTGGTTTGGTGGAGATGTATTCTTTCCGTCTTCTCTTGTCTGGGAAACTCCCTATTTCACCTTCCATTTTAATTGATGACCTTGATGGGTAGAGTAGTCTTGGTTGCAGGCCTTTGCTTTTCATTACTTGGAATATTTTTTTGCCATTCTCTCCTGGCCTGAAGTGTGTCTGTTGAGAAGTCAGCTGCTAGCTTTATCAGAGCTCCTTTTTATGTTACTTCTTGTTTTTCCCTTGCTGCCTTTAAGATTCTCTCTTTGTCTTTAAAACTCGGCTTTTTAATTGTTATGTTTTTTGGAGTAGGTCTCTTTAGGTTTACCTTGATTAGGACCCTCTGTGCTTCCTGAACTTGTGTGGCTTTTCCCCTTTCTAGGTTCAGAAAGTTTTCTGTCATTAATTTTTCAAAAAGGGTTTCTATCCCTTTCTCCTTTACTTCTCCTTCTGATATTCCTATGATTTGAATGTTGTTGTGTTTCATGTTGTCTTGAAGTTCCCTTAAGCTGTCTTCATATATTTTAGTCTTTTTTCATGCAGTTGCTCTACCTGGGTGCTTCTTTCTACCTTATCTTCCAGCTCACTAATGAAGTCCTTGCTTCATCCAGCCTGCTTGTAATTCCTTCCAGTGTGCTTTTTATTTCAGAAATTGTATTCTCTATTTCTTCCTGGTTCTTATTTATAGTTCCTATTTCCTTTTTCATACTGTTGTAGTTTTCACTCAGTTCCTTATAGTTGTGCACAAGTTCCTTGAGCATCCTTATAACCGTTACTTTGAATTCTATATCTAATAGTTTGCTTACCTCCATTTCATTTAGCTCTTTGTGCAATTCCTAATGCTGTGCTTTACTAGCTGTCTTTGTGGGGCAAACATCTATGGTAGGAGTTCTGTGGGATTCAGTGGTGTGGTCTCTCTGATACTCTTGTCTGGATGTTCTAGGGTTGCTCTTTCTTCAGTTTGTATGGGCATTCTTGTTGTACTTGTGTTTTTACCTGTTGGTGGTTCCTTTGTTGGTGAGTTCTCTCTTCCAGCGGGTTTACTGTTGTTTACAACTCCCACCTTATCTTGTACGTGATCAGTGGCAGGGCGAAGGCGAAATGGATTAAGACAGTGGGAAAGTATTCTATGGGATTTAAAGTACCAACAAGTAGAGAACAGATAGGAGATCCTTTGGAGAAGTACAGCAATAACCATGATATTTCACCCAACTATCCACTTTTTGTAAAGGTGAAAAAGAGATAAGACTCTTATTAGAGGGGAAAAGGAATGTGAGCTGAATCCAGAAAACAGAGAGCTTGTGCAAGGTTAGATGGTGAGATAAAGTGAGAGTAAAGGATAGAAAGTAGGTGTAGTGTGCGAGAGAGTAGAGTTAACCACAACAGTAATAAAGCTTAGGAAGATAGTGAAATGGGCCAAGACCAGGGAGGGGTGCTGTGTAGTATTTACAATTATAGAGTTATTTACAATAGTACTGGAATAACAATAATATGACAAGAAATATGTGATCTGAATAAAAAGAATAGAAAATAAACGACCAAGAGTAGTGTGTTATTGGAACACAAGTGAAATGAAAGAAGAAAAATTAAAATGCAATATAAAGAAAGAACAAGGAAAACCAGTCAAACAATGCAATTAAACAAACAACAAAACAAAGAAAACTAAACATACAGAGGAGAAATTAAAAAGTATAATCAAATAAAAGAAATAAAAATATCAAAAAATAATAATAATAAACAATAAAATGCAAGCTGTGTAGGATAGCAAAGTGAAATTTGTCTCAGTTTCTCAGTTGTTGGCATTAGCCTTATAATCCCTCTCTGGATCTGTCTTTGGTTCTTTCACAGCTGCAGGTGTTATTGTCTCACTCTTGGAGGAAAAATAAAACCCTCTTGCTGACTTTAAACCAGCTAAGCCAGTTCTGCTGGTCTTCCTGTATGTTGTAGGTAGAGAGAAGTGGGCTTCACTTTTTTCCTTTCCTGTGGTTTTTTGAGGAGGGGGTCTAGGTCTGGGCTGCAATATTCACAGGTGCTCAGCCTCCAGCCCAGGCCTTCAGATCACTGCTGGGCCCCAACTGTCCATCTGTGCCCTGCTGGTGCCTTTAATCCACCATGTTGGGCCACACAGAGGTGCACTGATTAGGAGCACCTCTCACCCCACCTCCTCCCTCTTTCCTGTCCTGGGTGCTGTGCATACTCAAAGTTGCTTCAGGGCAGTTCAGTTACCCTATTAAATTAAGTCTCTCTGGGAACTGCTACCCCTCTGAGTCCCCGCTGCCCTGCTTTGTGAGAAGCCCTGATTGGAGCAAATCATGCCCCTCCTCCTCCCTCTACACAGTCCAAGCTGCTGCCTGAGGGTTCCTTAAACAGCAGCAGAGATACTTTTTTTTTTTTTTTTTTTAGTAAAGTCCTCTGGTTTGCACCTGTCATTCTTAATAAGCACCCAGCTTTTTTTTTTTTTTTTTTTTACAAGCACCCAGCTTTTCACACAGCTCAACTCTTTGATCAGTCCAGAGACTATCCAGGTCAGGGTCCATCATGGCCCAACTATTCTCCTATCTCCAGATGTCACCCAGCTCCCCAATTTCTCTGGTAATGTCCCAGCCGACTACCACAGTCCCAGTGGGGGAACAACGCCTCTGTGTATCTCCCACTGCGTCTTTATTCCCTTACCCCCAGTGACTTCAAGCATCCAGGTTTCTCCTGGTGCTCACAAATTCAGTTTTAAATGATGATAGAAGTTTTAACCCAATGATAAAAACAAGTGCAACAATAAAATATTCTTGCAGGCAACCAACAAGATACACAAAGCAACTATAATAAACAAGAGTATTTTACATGTAGAGATAAAAATATCTAGACTGAAATCAATAAAGTTTTAAAATACTTTTAAAAATTCAAGGAGGTGTTCTCTAATGAATATCCACAGGCTTATGGCAAAAAGAGATGTCTTCTCTCTGTGGTGGTTTCACATTTTTAATCATAAAGTACCACTGTGAATTTCAAAACTGAGGCAGTTTTCTCCTAGCAAAAAACACAGTGATGGCAGCATCTACCATACCATTCCTTGAATAACTCCTAGAGACCAGAGCTCGTGATAAGAGCTTTGTAAACATTTTACCATTTTAACAACTCTCAAAGTAGTACTTACAGAGGAAGAGACTAAAGTTCAGTATGGTCCAGCAACTTGCCCAAAGACACAGTTAGGAAATTCTGGTAGAACTGGGATTCCAAGCCAGATCCATTCAATTTAATGGAGAATAGAACCTCAAGAACTAAAATTAAATAGATTTTATGTTCAAGTATTTGTAAATATCATTGTCTGTCTTAGTTCAATAAACCAGATATTTTTTGCAACTTTTCCTATAACCAATTATTTTCATGTTTGTTTTTTAATGTCTGATTGACAGGTACACTATGAATGGTGGAGGAAAATTCTAAAATATTTTTGGATGTCCGTGGTTATTTACACTATGCTGGTGCTTATCTTTATATATACCTATCAGTTTGAAAACTTCCCAGGCCTGTGGCAAAATATGACTGGATTGAAAAAAGAAAAGTAAGCAATTTTGGTTTACAGTGGGACGTAAAAGTGATGAAAAGGATGAAGACTTGAATGCATATTGTTCAAAACATTTTAATGACGATTTTAGTAAAACATGATGTCATTGATGTTTGTAAGTTCCTTGAAACTCACACTCCTGTAAGTTCCTAAGACAGGATGTATGTCTTAGTCATTTTGTGTCCTCTCTATCTAGCCGTGATCTTGGTACAAAGTAAGGACTCTGTGAATGTTGACTGAAAAGCTAACTGACTGCAAGTGAATTTTCAGCCCCATTTTAATGAAATGACATTCTCTAGCATCAGTTTCACATGAAATGCACCTGCTTAGTACTGAACTAGTCATGTTTTCTGCTTTCTAAGTTGGAGTTCAGTTCTTCAGTTCATCCATAGGTTCATGGACTCATAATATAAAGCAGAAGCTTCTCCTAATTTACTAAGATTTTAAAGAGTGGTCGATGCCACAGAAATGAAATTTCTTTAAGTCCTATAGACTAGTGATGATGAAATACTTTTTCCAGTGCATGTAATAGAGAGCACTCTATCCTTTTCTAATTTGCATCTTTAAGTTTCTAAAGTTAGTTTAGAAATCCAACCAGAACTGGGTATAAGGTAAATGTACTTTGGTGGCTAAGAGAAAAGATTAAAAGGAAAGGATCACTGAGTAGCTAGACTAACACATATTTAACATTTATTCAACAAATATTTATTGAATACCCTCCATGTACCAGACATTGTTCTGTGCCTGAGAACACAGCAGGAAATAAGACAGACAGAATCTAAGCCCTTTGAAGTTTATATTCTGGTAGACAAGACAAACCAAAAAAAAAAGAAGAAGACAATGTACAAATAAATTAATTATAAATTATGATGAGTCTGTGAAGAAAACAAACAGCTGATGTCGTGAACAATGAGGGGTACTAAACACAGTGGAGTGGTCATGGAAGGCTTCACTGAGGAGGTGCCATTTAAATCCCACCTAAAGGATAAGGAGTTTGTCTTTAGAAAAATGTGTGAGTTGATATCTGGGATGCACAAGAGCATCCCAGGTAAAGAAAACAATGCAAAAACCCTGAGGTGGGACAGAGTCTGGCTCATATGAGGAACTAAAGGAGAGAGGAGGTGGCAAGTGGCAGGAGAAGAGGTGGGAGAGTTCAGCCAGGCACCCAGGACATGCATGACTTACTGATAGTGGTGGTTGGTATTTCATTCTTGGTGAAATCTCTAAAAGTCTTTAAAGTACCCTAGACTGGCTGAGAAAAAGTGGTGTCAGGAAGCAAGAGTAGAAACAAGAAGACTGCTCATTGAGCAATAGCCTTGAACCTGTGAGACACGAAGGAGACGATCGAGATGGATAACAGAAGTGCACAGATTCAAGAGATGTGTAGGCACTAAAAGAAAAATGGATGAATGAGAAGTTAAGGCAAAAAAAAAAAAATCAAGGAAGGCATCCTGGCTTTGAATTTGGAGTAGACTCTTGTACCAGGGGAGACTCAAGCAGAGACAGGATTGAACAACTTGGCTGAGGAAAATAGAAAAATCAAGAATACTGTTTCGAAAACACTAAATATGAAATAACTATAAAACAACCAATTTCCAGTAGACATTTTGGTGTGGGAATCCACAGGAAACGCCTGAGCTTTAAATGCACATTTAAATCATAGATGTAAAGATGGTATTTAAATCCCCAGGAGGAAGTAAGATTTCCCAGGGGGAAAGTACGCTATAGAAGTTCTCACACTGAGCCCTGCGGGTATTTCAGCATTTGGAGGTGCAATAGAAAAGGAGATAGTGACAGAAGAGGAAAACCAGGACGGAGTAGCAGCAAGAAGACCAGAACTGTTTCATGGAGGACTAGAGGCAAAATTAAACAAAGAGAGAAAAGCAGCTGAATTTGGCAATACCAAGGTTGTTAGTGACCACTGTGAAATCGATAAATTGGATTGCTGAAAAAAAAGCCAACTGAAACATATGGGAGTGAGGGATGCAGTGAAGGGTGTACCTGGCCAAGGTAAAAGACTGTAGTGTGATTTACAGTGAAGAGAATGTATCTTCGTTGCCTAAGAAAGGTTCTTGCTTTTTGTTTTGTTTTGTTTTACAGGCTTGAGGATCTTGGCTTAAAACAGTTCACTGTGGCTGAACTCTTCACTCGCATATTCATCCCAACCTCCTTTCTGCTGGTGTGCATTTTACACCTTCACTATTTCCATGATCGGTTCTTGGAACTCACAGACCTAAATTCCATTCCCAGCAAAGAAGACAGCGCCATCTACAGGTGAGTGAAAGCAAGAAGCACGTGCCTCCTGTTAACAGGAAAGAAGCCTTAATTCCCCATCTGCCCTTAGCCACCTTGCAAGAAGCCAATAATCTATGTAACTTAAAGTTTCAGCCTTGAACTTTCCATGAGTATTATCCTGTGAGTGAAAAGAAAAAAATGTGGAATATTTGATGACATTTTTTGAAACAATCGGTAATGACTTGTGTATGACTGGTTAATGTAAAGTGTCCATGATAGTCAGATAAAGTAGATTCAGAGTAGCTGTGCAGAGTAAAATACTTTCAAGTTGATGATGTATATTTTTGTGTCAAGGCTGGTGATGTGTTTTAGGAAATTTACATATTCTAGCTAACTCAAAGGATGAGCTTTCTATTGTGATGACAACCCGTAAGGAGGTGATTGTGTGTGAGAGGCCACTAAAACATTATGGGCAGAATTTGTTGTTTTTGCATCAATAATTATAAAATGTTTACAAGTAATAGAGGGGGTATTGCTCTTCCTGCCCATATGTATTGAAACCACAATGGATTATCGCAAATCCCTCAATTGGTTGTATTATAGGAAAATTACCATAGTTCTTCTAATGAATGTTAATACTGATTTTCTTCTCTGTTACATAGTTAGCCTATGATTCAGTTTTTGGAAAAACGCATGTTCAGAAACTAAGAAAGCCGAGGACTGTATTAAAGAATATAGACACCACAGTTGAAAATTCCTCTTAACTTTTTTTCAAGGAAGCAATGAGTACATCAAAGACGATGGAGTATTTAGTATTTCATCATGCACAAACTTTTATTTTCTGCTGTAGTAGGAGCTGGAATTATGGGTAACTCCAAAACACTTTTATTGGATGATGAAAAACACTTTATAATTTTTATCTATTTACTTAGGTCTAGCAGATTTTTTTCCTTGCTGTGTTTTGTTGAACCTAAGGTTACATTTAGTGTTCATTCTGAGCTTACTCCAAATGGCTATCAGTGTGCCAATGGCCCCCAATAAATAGAACCAAGAGGCATCAGCCAGTCTATATTTCTTATCCTATCTTGCCACCATAAATAATCAATCTCAGCTAAAACCTATGGCCTCCCCACGCCCCAGAAGGAGAAGGGTATGGATAGGGTAAGTGGCTGCCTTCAATGATAATCAAACATTCAGAAACATAAAGTACTTTTTAGGCTTATCAGAGTGACCATTTTGTAGGGTATATAAATGTCTTATCACTATGTTGTATACCTGAAACTAATATAATATTGTGTGTCAACTGTAGTTGAAAAATAAATTGAAAAAATAAAGCAAAACTGTAAAGAACAAGAAGTTTGGGGACCCCTAGGAGAGTCAAAACTGTTGGCAGGAGAAATAATTCTAAAAGTTTATAAAAACAATGCTGCATAGAAAAGTGAGTTGTCAATAATTAGAAAAATTATTATTTAATGATTCTTTTGAATGTTTGCAATGCCTGTGGACAAAACTAGAATTTGATATTTACTTTGATAATACAACATGCTTTATTTAACTACAAACCCTCATCGTATTTTTGAAAGGTCATATTCAATAATCAAGAACAACCTCTTAGTCAACAGAGTAGATTTTAAGTATTTGTGAAAGAAATATAATTATTACTAATTGCTAGTGATACCATTTTAATTTTTTCTTTTAAATGCATTTTTCCTTTGATCTTTATTTTCTTCTTGTTAAAAGTTTCCCCAGTGTGTAGAAGTTTGCTTGCCATTATCCTTTATTATCATATGTCTGAATCCTCTTTCACACAATCAAGTAGAAATATGTCACAATTTTTCCAGAAAAATACAGATTTTCAGGACCATAATGTTATAGGAAACAATACAACCTAGCAAAGGTTTTACCAGCCTAAGGACTCACAATTTTTGAGATGGAGGGTATGTGAAAATTGAATTCCATTTAAGTATATATTGGGTTGGCCAAAAAGTCTGTAGGGTTTTTTCCATAAAATAAAAGACACATTTTTTAATTTTCACTAATAACTTTATTAATTTGGATATTTTAAGTGTATCTCCCATGTGGTAGCACATTGAATACTCTCAATTAATGTCTCAATTTGAGCTCTATCAACTTCAACTGGTCGACCTGACCACGGAGCATCATGCAATGAGGAACACCCAGCACAAAATTTCACAGACCATAGTTCTACCCGACTATGGAAACCAGTCACAGCACCTTCTCCATACACTGCACAAATCTTTATTTGCATTTCATTGAGTTTTTACCTTTCTTGAAATAATATGCTGAAAATGGCTATTTTCTTCCATCTTCAATATTAAAATGGCTACACAAAAATTCACCAGTTTTGGTAAGTGTTTTTAAAAAATGCATGTTGATATGACAGCTGTCACAATACAATCTAACAAAAATTTTTGAATGAAATTAAAGACAACTAAGAGCTACTAGAGCTACTTTATGAAAAAATGAAATTTTTTGCCAACCCAATATATTAAAATGCATTTGTGGAAAAAATGAAAACTATAACATTTTATAATATTTCAAGTTACTGAATCACAAAACTTTGCCAAATAATATGTATGAGGGTCCATGACTTGAAAATGAATAAAAACTAGTAAGATGAAGCCAACTAATTAAATATAGCATTCCATTAAGGTGTTTTCATGGCTTGGTTAATAACAGCTATTGAATAATACTGCCAAAATACTAGGCAGTATTAGAAAGTCTAGAAGTCTTTTGAATGGAGTTAAAGTTAGTTTTGTAGAACTAATGAAGACCAAGAGCAGTATTGGTGTTAACAGCAGCTCTCCATACAAGTTACCCACTGGGAGAGTTTGGAGCATTTCCTGTGTCAGACCATGGCTCAGACAACAGCATCATTTAGCTAGCAGCTACCAAGCCATACAAGGGACATCACCTCAACATTTCTTAAAAATAAAAAAATAAACAAATAAAATATTATTTAATCGTATGGGTTCTGGGGAAGGACTACAGACAGCCTCATGTCAAGATGCATTTACCCTGTTTCCTTAGCTGTTACATTTATACCCCTTACACTGCTTGTCTTCCTCACAGCTTTGGTTTATCACCAAGCACTCCCTTAACAGTTAGTTTTCCAATAAAATTTAAAGGTGAAGAGAGAGTATATAATGTCAGCTATTAAAGAGTTTAGGTACATGGGATTTCATTTTTAGTTCTGTAGGAAAAAAAAAAAGTCTTCTAGAAATTTGAAGCGCTCACTCCAATTTAGTATTTTGGAATTTCATACAAGAGTTTAATACAAAAGTCTCCAAATTTTGACTTCAAGCATATGATACATAACCCATCTTTTAAACAACTCTTTCTCATTATAGTATTTTTCTTACTGATAACGTTATATATATATATATATATATATCCGGAGTCCTAATCATTGATGACATTAAAGTTGATGAAGAAAAAGAAATATTTTCAGAGTTGAGATTGTCATACTTTGCTTTCTCTCTCCTACCTCTTTAGTAGATACTTTAATAAAGAGGGCCCACAAATTGGGAATAATCAATTCAATGTGTTTCTTAATTGAGCAAGCATTATTGTTTCTACAAAGATTCAACTGGTCTTGTCCTATTTTGTACATTGCATGCGTGTGCTGTGTACATTATACACATAGGCGGTCTAGGGAACTGCCACGTGTCTGGAGCAAAATTAGTATGTTTCTCCTTACTGAATTTGCTGTTAGCATTATGTAAAAGTTTTATGATATACATAAGAAGAAAATATTACTATTTCTTAGTTGGTATTCTCAGGGCTATCATTTCACTTATATATTTATAAAATATGCAATATTATACCACAATTATAATTTTGACATTATACATACTTAATAATAATGTACTAAATATTCATTATTTAAATATTCATCACTGTAATTTGTCTATAATTTGCTTTAGAAAGTATTGTGATGCATATAGAAATAAAATGACTTCTTTTAAATTTCTGTTTTAGAGAACCTTAGAGAACAATATGTTCATATGGTGACTTAGTAGGGTTTTGGTGTTTTTTTCACATTTTTTTATTGTTGTTCAAGGGCAGTTGTCTCCATTTTCCCCTTACCACTTTCCCCGACCCCAGCCATCCCCACTTCCCACCCTCGATCCTACTCCCCTTTGGTTTTGTCCTTGTGTCCTTTATACTTGTCCCTGAATTATTTTTTTAATTCTGGAAAAAGAACAAGAACCAATCTTTAAGATTGTATTTTATTTGATAAGTGTATTGTGAAAATTTAAACATTATACATTTTTAATAAAGTGTGTAAGATGGGAAGGGACAAGAAGAATGGAAGGACTTGTTATATTTAAGCATTTTTTCTGAATATGTCCAATTTCATGTTACTACTGAATCTTGCTGTCCAGACTGTTCTCCAGTGCATGAAACATGTGATGATGACACACTTGATGCTCTAAAGCTTACGAGACATAATCTACTTCATTCGTCTCTAATAATCTCCTCTTTCTCTCTCCGCCTGTCTCCCCATTGCCACCGCATGCCACCTTGTGCTTCTACCTCTCACCTCGTAGCCATGCCAAAGTCAATGGGCGTGTATATCTAATAATAAATAGGTGGGTACTTCAATGTTTTATCTCTTATTTTTGTTAAGAAACAATCTCTTGGTGTGTTAAACACGCTACTGTTTTGTAAGTGAAAAATTATGTCATCAAATAGTAGATGATGGTCTTCAGGTATGCTCATGGATGTATTTTGCAAATCAAACCATTTGATGTTTATACCAAATGGTGCTGCCAAGTGAATTCGGAGGTTGATGAGGGTCTTCAGCTGGTGCTCAGCCTTTGTCTTGATTCCAATGTATGCACCATTAATTGCATTCTTTGGTAGAATTAGTTCAAGGCTTGCCTGAAAGCTCATCTTTCTCTTAAAAACAAAATTGAGAGCTCAGCTCAAGAACCACCTCCTCCACAAACTTGCCCATAACTGCCAACTTCCCAGCTAAATGGAACCGCCCTTCCTGTGAATTCCCACGGCCCTTTTTGTCGCTGCCTCCTGACACTTGCCTCCCAGCCCTCTGGCTGCCTGCTTGTCTTATCTCCCTGGCCAGAGGTGTCAGCTCCTCAGGCCTGGAGTCCCTGTATAAATCACCAAGGTATCCACATATCACCTACCTTGGGGCCTTACCAATTAGTTGACCCTCAATAGATATTTACTAAATAAAGTGAAAATAGTCACAATAATATATGGTAAAAAGAAAACTAAAACATCGATTTCTTCAAATGTATCTCTACTTAAAAGATCAACATATTGCAGAATGATATTTTATATCACGAGATTTCATAATATATTTGCATACCACAAAAGACCCAAAGATGGGCACTAAGACATGGCCCTATCTTAGATGCACGCCACCTAGCTGGGGAGATAAAAATGCAGATAACTACACGTAATAAAGAGTCAGCATTGATAGTATTAAGTATATATTTGTCCTCAAGTGCCCAACAGTACAGAGTAAAGATTCTTTTGGATTTCACTTACTAAAAATATTTACACTTTATTAACTAGGTGAATTAAAATACCCATTCCCATAACTTCATCATTAGGAATAAAGCCAGTAATTTTTGGTAATAGAAACACTTATTTTATAGTAAATTCAATACAGCATAACTCTTTGAAAGATTTGTTAGTTTTTTATTCTATTCACTTTTAGATAAAATTCTAAAGGCTGACAACCAAACAGCAAACTTCAGGAGGTAGAACTTCTTTAAAAATTGTGAAAAATTAATGCATCATTGTGCAGATTGCAGAAGAAGGAGGCATGAGGACTGGCTGGTTGCTTTTGGAAACCAGTTTGTTGACACCCTAAGAGCACAAGCCAACACGGGTTTTAGCTGATAGGTACAGAAGTAAACTATGGACTCTAACTAGAAATCTTGAGTAACTATTTAAACCACATCCTTCCAAACATAAGGGACTATTCTCTCTTTCTCTTTCTGTGTTCCTCATAAAGTATTTACCATTTTCTTTATGAAGAGATGGCTGGGACACCAAAGAGGACAAGAGTTGTTTTGATGGGCTCAGTAGGCAGAGGCTGAGGCAAGTTTTGGTCCTGATTGTCCCAGATTTATTGCCTGAGAGAAACCTATGCCTGTTACCCCAAGTCACAAGGCCTGTGAATTCACCCAGGAGTTCTAGAATGGTCAAGATTTAAAGCCATCCAAAATGATTAAAACCTCAAAGCATTCCAACATTGGTGCTATCCTCTTCCTAGTGGAATCTCTCATTTTTGTTTGAATGTTAACATGTTAATAAAGGCCAAAGCTATGCCCCAGAGGAACAAACAAACCCATCTCTTAGTATGTGTGCTCAGTTTTGAACAGGGCCTACCGTTGATTAGAATGATAAGGTGAATGCTTTTATTAAACAAAGCTTTATTTTTCCCATAATTTATTTCTTTATGCACACTGTTGTTTTTTTATTTTACAAGAGAAATAATGTGCTTATAAATGCAAGTTCTGGATGAAAGAGAGTTAGCTACGTTCAACCACTGGGTTGATTAAAATTTAGACCTTATAAAATATGGGGGAGGGTGAAGTGTTGAGGAAAGTGGGTGACTGATAAAATTCTGATGATACAAGCAATCGTGGGGAAGATCTAACTGAATTAGCCATCAGTATATATTAGAATACTTTTAGTAGGAGTAATAGTTATTTTCCCCACATATACAGAAATGGAAGTGTTCCCATCCTGACTTGTAGGTTATTTTGGAGGAAATAGTACCACATGTGATTAAGATGTGATATTTTGTTTACAAATCACTTGTTCCTCTGTATACAGTCTCTAAAACTGCTTATAAGTTCTACAAAATAATCTGAAACTGTATAAATATCCTACTTTAAATATTAAGTATATTATAAACACTATAAATTTGCAAGACATCTTTTTTCTAGTAGTCTAATGAATGGAGTGAGTAGTTTACATTACCACATATTCCAAATCAGAGCAGTTATAAAGGGAATCTAGATGGAGATTTTGTAAAAGTAGAATTTCCATTTTCTTTAATAAGAACTAAGTTAAGATGTGGCTTTTCAAAGTCAGTTTCTAGTACAGAATTAAACCTCTTCAATTCTCCGGGCAATGTAATTTATTTCTTTTTTTTTTTTTTTCAAATGAATGACTCTCCAGTGCATAGAATTTAATCACCAAACATTCAATGAATTGTAGTGTATACCAGCACAATGCTACATTTTGCAAGGGAGATGAGTAGAGTAAAACTGGATTTCTGCCCTCAAGGGGAGAGTCCTCAGAATCATAATTAGAATAAAACGATATAGGTATACATAGAGAAAGGCACACATGGAGGACTCCACAAAGCTGCAGTAGCATGACAAAAGAGTGGGTGAATAAACAGATAAATATCATCTGTTTTGTTAACATATAAAAGGAGATATAGTCTGTGAGAGGATTTTATTTAACAAGTTGTGAGAGCCTGGATTATAATAAAAGCAAGGCAACAAAGTTACAGGCATGGTTAAAGAAAATGCAGAGGAAAATGAACTCCCTGTGGGGAAAACATGAGAAATGGTGTGGTTGATGGAAGTAGGAGGGAAGGGTCTTCTCTCATAATCCAGTCTATCACCATGTCTCTGTGGAGAACCTTCTTATGATGATTAGGAAATTCACATGTGACAACCAGTGAAAAATTACCAGGATTGTAAATCCCTTAGCTGGGCATTTCATGGAATGTGTTTAGTAGAGTGTGATTTTTGATGTAGCTTTTGAAAAATCAAGATTTTTTTTTTTTAATTTGCAAGCGGGGAAAGGCTAAATAAGGTGTACATTCTTTCCTGGAGAATCGGTACAGCTGTTTATTCTAGTTCTGTCTGCCAGCATTGTGCAGACAACCCCCTCTGCAGCAGCCCACCCCTCAGGGAATGCAGTGGCCACAGAGGACAGGCAGACCACAGAGTGCTCATAATGTTGAGAACATTGGAGACAGATTCGGGTGGAAGAAACGTTTGCTCTTTTTCTTTGGGGTGGTCATTTTAATACACAGGTTCTGTTAAAGAATGTCCTGGTGACAGAATTGCAGTCCAAACACAGCACTTCCCCCAGTGTCTGGGGTTGTGTGGTCCCCTGCAAAGGCATGTTTCTAATTTTGCCTCTTCATTTGCATGAATTTATCATACAGAGTATCAAAACAGTATATGAAAATCTATTATTAGCAGATAGTTTCTTATATTAAAAATATTCTTATGTACTAAACACTGCCTAAGCCCTTAACAGAAATCACCATACTTTTCACAACATCCTAGGAAGTAGGCACTGTTATTCCACTTTACAGGTCAGCAAATTGAGCCTTAAAAAACAGGTTAAGGAGTTTTACCATGTCACTTAGCTAGTAAGTTGTGTAGTTGAGGCTCGAATCTAAGTCTTTCTGATTCCAACAAATATGTTTTTAACAATATTCTGTATTACCTCCAAAAATGCTGTGATAAAAATGAAAAAAATGAAAGAAAAATGAAAGGATTCACATAGCTGTCTTTTTAAAAATAGTAAAATAGTAAACTCCAATCGTGCATTGAAAATATTTTCATCTATTCATGTTTTATACACGAAGATTTTCTCAGTGAAATGTCTCAGCTAGTGAGACTCCTAAACTAATAAATAATAGCCTGATGCATGTTTTCCCTTCTTTCTCTTTTCATCATTTATTACAAGCTCACAAAGCTATCCTACACTAGAGGGCACCCAGCACTTGTTTCCTCATAAGGATTATGTCAAAGCAAAATCAACAGCATTAGACACAGAAATTAAATTCTCTTCTCTCCCCGGCATCACCCAGTCCCAGATCTGGGACTATCAGTACAAGTTCCCAGAAGTAGATCTTCTGGATGTACTTTCAAAAGGTTTACTCTAGTGCTTTCCTTTGAGTCCTTCATTCAATAATCTCCCCTCAATATACAGTGCATGGAAGGGCCCTAGGGCCTTGTGTGCGAGGACTTTCATTAGGTAGTCACAGTGGCACGTGCAGAAACAGCCTCGTCTCTGTGTTTTACTCCATAAATAGCACTAATTATTGGAAAGTTGTTTTGTCAATATCAGGTCATGTGTCCATGTAGACATTAGAAATGCACTCTGAGATGGTCATACTTCTCCAGTAAAAGCTGCCAGATTCCTGTCATAATGAAAAAGTTATCTTCTCACTTACAGTATGCAATCCCCTGGCAATGCTGAAGAGAACATACAAATGTTGACAATTGTGCAACACCTGACTGTGTTTGCATTTAATACCATTTAATATGTAGAGTTCTGACAGAGCAGAGGTGTACGCTGAGATGTGATGTGCCATTGCTGGCGTGTAAGACTCACTGTTGCAGTTTCAAGAATGGACATTTTCCCAAAGATGGGAGGGTCAATTGGCTAGCTTTAGAAATATGTCAGCATAACTCTCCACCAACGCTGAAATATCCACAGAAGGGTATTTCTTTACTCAATTAACAATTTGTTTCTGGCATTATTTAATTTACCTGCTTGACACTCTGTTAAAAGGAATTACCTTTGAAAGATAACCTCTCTAGAAGTTGAAAGACAATGTAGATTCATTACAACAATTATTCAACATCATAGGCATGTTTCAAATATAACAAGTTGCATGTAAGCTTGGGTTTTTACCTAGCCAAGTTTCCTCATTTTATAGAAAATAAACTAAGTTCCAGAAAGGTTAAATAATTTATTCAGGGCCCACAATTATGTAGATAGAATAACACTATTAGTTGTCCATCCTGCTACAATGAAGCCGATATACACAGATTAATTATGACAAATGGAGAAGACTACCAGGGTTTCCAGTAGGCCTTTTCCTAATACCGACTTTATTGCCCACAAATGTTCCTTCAAGTGTTCACTTGAATATGAATAGAAGACTTTTAAAAATGTCAGGAGAAAGATCATGCTTGTTACCGTCCACTGTGGAAAGAGCTGCACTGCCCCTGCGGCTGTCCCAGCTCAGTGAGGCGGCACCGCCCCAGTTCCCACTCGCACCCACGTGCCGTCTTCTCCAGGCTGACACAGCAGGTCACACCTGCGCCCACGAACAGGGACGCAGAGCAGATATCCTCCTCCTGACAGCATATACTATCCACCTCATACACTTCAAATGATGTCAGAATAGGAGGAGTCTATGCAGAGTGACTGAAAGCACACATCAGTTAAGAATTTTTTTTAAACCTATATAAAATGTGAATGACTTGATTCTTGTGGTATGGTTTGCTACGTTACTAAAAAAGCATGGTTTGCCTCTGTAGTTTATATGTCCTCTCCCTTACAACCTGCAGCCCTGTCCACTCTCAAGTCAGTTGCCAAGCCTAGGGCTCCTAGCAGAAGCACGCTATTGATGCCACCCTGGAATGCATTTGCATTAGGACTTACTGCAACCAGCACACAGGAATGCAATCGTGGATGATGTGTGGCATGATGTGTGATCTCTGATACTCCTTATAATTCTTCTGTTCTCATCTCCTTTTTTTCCTTTCTATTTCAATTACTTTGAGCAGCATCAAGAAAAAATTACCAATCCACCAAAATGAGTAAGTCCCTCTGTGAAGCCATGAAATGCTTGCTCTACATGATGCCATTTCATGCTTCTACATCCTAAACTCTGACCATTTTCTCCTCTGGGAAAAATGTCAAGTTTAGGTGTTGATAGCTCTCATTACTGACTAATCACTACAACCTGAATTAGAAGAGATAACAAAACCTAAGTGAGCTTACAGACTGTTTTTAGAAAGAGCTTTTAAAAAAGTGACAAGACGCTAACAACCCCACATTGCAAGGCCTGTGCACATGCACTGATGTTCATTTTTGTTCGTCCTCCTTTAACTTGCCCTTCACTCAGATGTCCCCCAGCACCCTTTCCCTTTCTGACTCAGCTGCTCTCTGCCAACAGACTGGCCCATCCTGAAGGAAGTCTTCCAGACCTTGCCATGATGAATCTGACCACCAGCCTGGACAGGCCAGAGGTGAAGCAGTTGTCTGAGTCCGGTGAGGAGAAGCCAGAGAGATGCTCTGAAGCAGTGGAGAAGGGCGAGCTTGGGAAAGACAGTGAGGAGGATGAAGAAGATGAAGATGAAGAAGGGGAGGAAGAGACATCAGGTAATCCACGCACTAGTGGCTGGCAGACCAGAGAATGAAACACTGGCTTGCACCAAACAGATATATATGTGTTTGACCCATTCAGTGAAATAAATCTTGGAATGTGGTATTTTGGTTGCTATAGTTACAATATGCTGTTCCAATTGCTCCAATAATTTTCTTATAAATCTGACTTAGAAGAAGAGAGCAAATGGTTGGTTATCAGCTACTGATCACAGTGGTGGCCTGGCATAGACCAAAGGGGCCTGGCCCCCCCTGCACTCAGGCAGAAACTTCAGACAGAACGCTCCCTCTCAGAACACATTCAGGCAGCCGTATAGAACTTCTGAAAGTTCTAGACATGGTGTTTTCAAACACGTCCTCAGAGAAATTATTTTAGGCATTTCCATGAAACTGATCATTAAGAGTCTATTTCTAATCCTGCCCCAATGTTTCAGGACATGGGAACTGTAGGAGAAAATGAACAATCAGATAATTATCATTTCAGGTCAACTCCTACAGATGTTTTTGTTGTCATTATTATTTTGATTTTTTCCTTTTATTCTTTAGGCTCGTCTTTCCTATTTTTCTTCATGGACTTAAGATAATGTTTTAATAGGACATGCTGAGAACAGGTGGCCTCAGTGATCATGACACATTGTCTGACAGAGTATACAAGGTGGCAAGCTTAGTGTGTTCAGTAGTTCCCAAAAAGCAAGGGAGAACCCAGAAAACAGAGCCTTTGGGAGCGATATTCTGGGGCTGCAACCATAGTAAGATGCTACACTTGTCTTTCCTGTGCTCTGTGCTTTACAAAAGTAGAAAATAAAAAAGCACAAGGTGGAAAGTCCTTCCCGAAAGCAAACTCCCCTAAAACCTGGTCCCTTTCACCCACTCATCTCAGAAGATCCTAGGAGAGGCCCAGAAATGTTCTCTCCATATCTGAGCAGTGTGGAGGGAGAACCAAGTGCTGTGGGACCAAGGAGTCAGGATGAGGACGTTGTTATACGGCTTTAACACAGGCTTGAGTCTTACTAATAGGGTCTCCCCAGAAATCGTGCTGCACCTGTTCTCTTACTCCCTTAGTACCTGTCACCTCCACTTACGAATTGTGCCCAATTATGCTGTAAATTCTTGTACTCATTATCATCTGAGCAGCAAAAAAGCATTTTTTTCATAGTAACTAAAACCTTACTTAAACTTTCAGAACCAAGTACACTGTTTCATCCACCCAAGGCATGCAAAGAAGTTACTTAAAGAGACAGTTAGGTGCATCATCGGCCTGGGCTTGTGAGCTTTTGTCTATGAATGTGGTGTCATGTTGATTCCACAAAATAATGCTGTTCTGACTGTCATTCTGATTAACAGGACAGTCCTTCTGGACAGAAGCATCTCTCCGGTCAGTATATATTACTCCTTAGCACAAAGTAGAAAGAAGAAAATTATTAATCTGATTAAAAGTTATTATTAAAATAAGTCTGACCACGTTTTGTGAACTGAGACTGGGTCATTCTGGTACTCAGTGTTCACTTTCATTGGCAGGACGTGCAGGCCGCACACTACCTGGCTTGCTCCTCCAGGCCCCTGGCGAACTTGATCTGTGCTCGAGTCGAGCCCCTAAAAGGGGAATGGTGTTTTAGAAGCACGGCTTTAGCAAGAAAAATGTCATGTAGATAGAGCTTGTGTTACTTAATATCCCCAGGAAATTTGGGAATTATAGCTCAGCTTTAAGAGCAAATAAGGTCAAAATTCTTCACACTAATTTAATTAAAAGGTAGATAAAAGTAACCTTGCCTCTCAGGGTCTCAGTATATGATGTCTAAGTAGTCACAACATGGGATTCTTAGACCATCTTGTGCCAGATTTTGATAGTCTTAGAATGGACCCACTACTATTATTTTGCATCTTCTTATTCTAAACTAAAAGTCATAAGGTATGCTTTAAATAATAATGCAAAGAAAAACCCAAGAACCTTTTCATGCTCTTGGGTGAATTACTGTTTTGCAGATTTAAGGAACAAATGGCATCTGGTGATTGACCGCCTCACTGTGCTCTTCTTAAAGTTTCTGGAGTATTTTCACAAGCTGCAGGTGTTCATGTGGTGGATTTTGGAGCTACACATCATCAAAATCGTTTCATCGTACATCATATGGGTTTCTGTGAAAGAGGCAAGTGAACGTTTGTCGTATCACCAGAACAGACAGAACTGCAGTGGGTCATTATGTCTCCTGTCCAACCGTCCGTGATTTTTTTGAAATATAATTCCAGTTACGTTAGAACATCAAGATCTAAGATAGGCACGTACACTTTATTTTACAGAAAAACAAAGGACAGGTGTCCTGAGAAGAGGGGAAAATAACAGGGGAGAAAGAGGCTCCTGGAATAGTTCTAATTGGCTTGTTTATACAACACAGAGTACTTATTTTCATCTGGCCTTTAGCTGAAGTGTGTGAAGGCAAGCTGCTTCGGCGCTACAAGTAAGACTCCATCTCCCTAAATTCACTTGGAGAGAAAGCAGTAGTTTATGTTACCAGAGAGTAAATTTGGCTTCCAAAATTTAGTAGAATCTTTAGTAGAGCTCACATTGTTTATTATTGGACTTTTTGAGACAAGACACAAAGTCTTTCAACATGATAATTGCACTTCTGTTTTCTCATCTGTAAAAAGGAGTCATCACTGAGACAACAATTATTTGATGTTTACCGTGGAGAGATTAGCTTGCTTTCAATCTATTCAACTAATAATTTTCACATACTTCTAACTTCCCTGAGCTATATTTTGAGTAACAATTCAAAGAGTCTTTGCTCTCTAAAAATTATAATTTTTTAAAAGTTACATAATAATATAATATTATAACTATAATATGATAAACCTAAAACATTTCACAAATAGGTAACTAAGGGACAAACCTTAATTTGAGCTCCCCAGTCTAAGCTAGAACTTTTTCCCATTTCATACAGACCATCTGGAATGGGTGAGTGATCAGTGCCAGGTGGGGACAAAACGGAAGCCACTCTCCCTGTGAGATCGTGGCTGAAAATGACATTGGCTCCATTGTTAAGTAACCAAGTCTATACATCAATTAGAACTACAGTTTAGCCTCATATGTATATTAATTGAGAACAAAATAATTTCGACGTTTCAACTGTATTGGTGAATTGACTAATTTAGGCAGAATTTCAGAATCAGAATATTAATAATACAGCAATGAAAAAAGGAAAACAGAAGTCATTGGGCTAAAACTGAGCAAAGGCGATTTCATGAATTGAAGTTCTGCTCCTATTGCATCCAGCATCTACAAGAATTCTACTGATGTAAAATGGTTTAACCCCCTCATGTACCTCTGAGTTTCACATATTGTCACCATGAGGGGTTTCTGGACCCAAAGTAT
This sequence comes from Micronycteris hirsuta, assembly GCA_004026765.1. NCBI lineage: Eukaryota > Metazoa > Chordata > Mammalia > Chiroptera > Phyllostomidae > Micronycteris > Micronycteris hirsuta. Next base: position 3,221 of record PVJI01012622.1, on the reverse strand, counting down.
GACTTACTGTGTGATCCTTGGGTGTCATTGCCACTGAGGTCTCTCCCCTCACTCTACTAACTTTGGTCTGTGGGCTCCAGTCAGCATGTTCATAGCTGATTCTTAACTAATGCCACTGAAGCTGTGTCCCTTTAAAACGTGTTCAACAGGGAAACTTTTCTTCATGCCACTGAAGGCGAAACACTTTATCATCCTTAGGTAATGGAAAGTCCTACAGTTATCTTAAAAAGAAGCAAAATCTCACTTTATAAATTAAAATCATCTGTCCATGGAAAATGAACTCTGATCTCTTACCAGGGAAGAAGTGTCTCTTCTCCCTAGATGCTTTGTTCTTTCTTATACATCCCTCCCCTCACTGCCTCCATCTCAATGAACTAGCTTCTGTTAGAAACCTTCTGGGCTGGACCATAGACTGGTGGTGGTGGTAGGGGTCGGGGGATTTGACTTGAACTATTATAGGATGGCCTCACACTCTGGGCTGGATCAGTTAAACCTGCCCTTTCTTTCATGGAGGCTCTTCCGCCCCTGGCTTCCCAGCATCCTCTTCCCAGGACCCTATCTTTCGGAAACCTGCCCTTCTCCCAACCTCCCTTTGAGCAGTACTCAGAACAGCTCCAGTCACTACCTCCCTCCCTCCCTCAGGTCCAAGGGCAACACTTTAGAGAGTCTCTCTCTGTTCTGCTTGGATCCCAGCGAAGCAGTGCCCTGTGCTCTGCCACCACATCAGTCTCTCCCTCCTTGACAGCTGAATTTTCTGGGTAGAAGTTAGATATCAGTGCCAAAACTCTGTGCTCAAACTCCAATGTACTCATATACACACTAAGAGTGGTCTAGCTTGAAGCTTCCTCACGCAGGACTTTGAGGAGAGAATGCAGCCTCCCTTCATCCCCCTATCATCTTTGGGTTAGGGGACAGACAGAATCATCCCCTTACAAAGGAATTTCCTTACACTTCCTCCCTCCCCCACTATGCTGTCACCTTCCCTATCTCAACCCATTTATTTTCTCCTGGGGGGCTTTAAAGACCCCTAAATAGGTTCCCATCAACTGTTTTGTAATTTCTACATGTTGATTAGCGCCTTGTTTGGAATGTTATATCACCATCTGTTCTTAGTATCTCAAGACACTTTGACTTAACACCTTTCTGTACTGAGTATACTTGGGGAAGAAAGATAAACCCTGGCTATTATATGTGGTTCTTGAAAGGAGCTATATGCTAATCCAGCATGTGATATGTCTGCCTTTTACCTGATTATAACAAGGGAGGGTGGCTATACACATCAAAATGACTATAGTGCACAATTCCTTGGACACATTCACCTGGGAAAAGCAGCCCCAAAGTCCTGCCCCTCTGAGATGCCAGTTTACACCTGCAGGGGCCTCTTCTGCTTTGAACACTTGACTCATCTCAATAGGAGAGACCCATCAGCAATGACACTTGCTTTATATATTTGCTTCATAGCTTATTACTTTTGATTATACAAAATATATCCTTTCTCAAAAAATTGCTAAGTAAATGGCAAAATGAAAACAAAGTCAGCATCTCCAGTTAAATCTTCAAGAGGTGTGGCCATTTGCTCTGGATTCAGACTATCCTCATCGAAGGCCATCAGCCAGCGTGCTTGTCTTCACAAACTCTCAGGTCATTCTTCCACAAATATTAAACCTTTCCAAGGTTGTCATTATGGGCATCCAAGGGAGAAGAGGTCTCTGAGAAAGAGTTTGTTACAAAAACGTTTCCCTATATCAAACATCTCTTACTGAGGAGTGATATCACTTTGGAATGACCTAATATAAAAATATATTCTCTTCCCCTCTTTATATGTAACCATGTTTTTAATTTCTAAAGGTTTCTAGAGTGCTCTGTGAGATCACATTATTCCTTGAGGAAAGGGACCATCTATTATTTTTAGTATCTGTAGTAACTCCCAGAGACCCCGGCCAATCGTAGAAACCCAATGACTCTTTACGATTGAAGGAAGGAAGTAATAATAACTTTGCAAGGTTGAGATTCTTCCTAGATGTCAGTTGATGTTGCATTATTATTATTACTTTCACTCTTACTAAGCATGCATTTAGCCTTTATTATATACTGACAATAAATTACAATGAATTGAATTCTTATACTGTGCTAGATGCTGGTGTAAATGCATAAAAAACATTTCTTGTCTCAGCTTATAGTTGATGGTAATGGTTGGTAAGTAAAAATAAAGTCACATTAACTATTGGGTTATAGGTATCCTTAGAAGTTCTGGGCACACAGGGAGGGGGATGGTCTGCAGAAGGTTGCATTGAAGTTGTGGGTTCTCTGAGGGAGGAGGCCAGGGATGGTTAAACACGGGGCCAGGCACCACAGTCCTCAGAGGCTTCTGTCTCAAGGCAGTGGCTTCAAGTTTCACAAGTTGATGTTCAGATAAAATGACAATTTGTATAAAAGTGGGTTTTTAATAAGGCATTACGGGATAAAATTACTGTCCAAAATTCCTTGATAATAAGAATCATCTGAACACTTGTTCTATGGGATTATTAGTCATTTCCCTAGGAATTCTGATTTATCAGGTGTTTGTTGAGGCCCAGGTGTTTTTTTTCAATGTGCATTCCATGATATTCCTTTCACCAGGGAAGCTATGAGACCATAGGCAACCACATACGCAGTGAACAAAGTATTGCATTTATCTGAGCCCCAGTTTCTCTCTTTGTAAAATGATAAAAATAAAAACACCCACATCACAGAGTCTGCCCAGTCCTTATTTTACTTAATTCTCTGTGATATTGAATATGAATGACCATTTCTCATCCTTGAAACTGTCCCTTCTCTTGCTTTCCAAATCAGCACACACTCCTCCTCCTCCTGCCAGCGTCTCTCCTAGAGTTCTGCAAGTTCTACCGCAGAGCCCCTTTCTGGTTCTAGACTCTGGGGGTGATCTTGTGAGCTCTTGTGGTTCACTGCCATTCACATGCAATGAGTCCCAAATCCATATCTTCAACCAGTCCCTCTTTTGAATTTCATTCCCATATCCATAAGTGACAACTGAACATGGCATCACTCTTGCATGTCGCTAAAGCACCTTCAGCTCAATATCTCTATGACTGAGCTCATGACCTCTATCTGTATCAATTCCCTATTCGATTACTCTAACAGAGTCTCAACTGTGCTCTAATCCTTCCTCCTTCTAATATGTATTCTGTCATGTGGCCAGAAGAATCTTTCAGAGTATAAAT
>PVJI01012621.1:0-50944 GCA_004026765.1 Micronycteris hirsuta | reverse complement strand
ACACCATGTCAAGACAGTGATCTGCCAGAGTTGGAGGCAGACATTCGTTCTCCATCACCCCATCCATTCAGTTCACAGGGGCCACTTCGTACCTTTAAAGAACCTTTCTGAGACCGGATCCGCCTAACGCTCCCTTATGTAAAACATTGCTCAAATAAATGAGAACTGATGCTACTGAAATATTCAGTGATCTCAAGCACCTGTTGTAACATATGTTGGCTCGAAAGTAGCTTTTAAGAATTTGGCCTGGAGGCAAATTCTCTGTGAAATGCTCCAACAATTTAAATACAAAGTTAAAATTTGGTTGGAAAAATTAAAATTAAAAAATGAAAATAAAGAAAGATCAAACTCTGCTCAAGCATCCCTGAGGCTGGGCTAAGATTGACAGTCCAGCCATTCGTTCATTCTCGCCCTCCCCGGGACCAAGTTAGACTCCCGGCTGAAAGGGAGCCTGGGAAGTGCAGCGTTAGCTGCTGTGGCATCTACGGTCCAGGACGCCCCACAAGCAGGTTGGGGCAGCTGTTGCGTGGGCCAGGTAGCATTACTACACTGTCTAACTGCGTGAAGGGGGTCTGGTCATTGGCCTGCAGAACCAGCTGCCCCAAGTCGTGACTTTGGACAAATCTCACACTCACTTCGGTTTTCACCTTCTTCCCTCCCACAGGAGAGATTTAGACTGTATTGCTTCAGCAATTAGTGTAGCTGTAACATTATATAATTCCATAATTCAGGGCATATCCATTCCAGGTTCACTGAGCTCCAGCACCACAGAGGACGCAGAAATAGCAGGCAGTGCCTAATTGATGCCTTTAAATTAAAAGCCTTTCCCACGTCAGAACTTTAGCTATTTTCAGATTTGTGAAGAATTTTTTCCTGCTCTTATGCTAATGGGACTTAGTATAAAGTCAGTTGACTTTAATTAACATTCATAATAATCACTTTTACAAGCTTAAAATCTCTAAGCATATTTTTAATTATCTGGATAAAATTTCTGGAAAGATAATAAGTTTGATAAAATAGTGCCACATACAAAAAAAAAACCAACTTTCTCAGGTGGCATTCATCAACTTTGGAGACAACACTGAAACTGGGACCTCAGTTGCGCTTCAGGCCGGGTAAGGAGGGCCGTCGGATCCTTGCCTCTGGGACACAATCCTTACAGGCAACTCGGTGTGCCAACGGAACGCCACAGGCATGCAGGAGCACATTTTGACCTTTCTTTATTTTATTTTCCCAAACAAATCTTAATGTTGCATTTACTTGGCTGAATATCAATATGAACATGGAAACATTCATTTACTACCTTGGGATCTTTCTAACTGGTTCAGCTTTCCTCACAAATGTGTTTCTTGACACTTTAAGTTAATTAGAAATCTTAAAATAATCCTCTCACTGACAAGTGATCTTCACCTCCCTGCAATGTTTACCAAAAACACCCCAATTTTTTTTTTTTAACAGACTTAATGGGCCAAAACCTAACTGAGTCAAGTCATTTGGTCTGGATTATAGGGATAACTGAGATAAAAACCATAAACGTAGTTTGGCAAATTCTTCTGGCTCTCTCAGGGGCAGTTTACTTTCTGCCTTTGAGGGTGAGCTGACTTTGGAAAGCAGCCGAGTGTGGCCACTCCAGTGGGTGAGTGATGGGCCAGTATGCGCGCTTGTCATTCAGAACGCTCATGCCGCACAGATGGGGTTCCCGCGCCACCGGGACAGTTCTGCGGAGTGGGGGCGCTGGGTGACAAAGCTCATACCCATGGAGTCTGTGCTGCGGTTTCTGCTTTCACAGAGCTTGCTGTGCACCCGATTGCCAACCCTCCCAGCTTTGAGACTCATGAATCAGGTCGTAAGTCTTGAAATGTCTAGTTCTCATAATGACCTCTAGTTCTCTTGGCTTTTTCCTCTTAGTTTTATAGCAATGCCGTGACGGAAGAGACCAGCACATGCTTTTTACCTGAGAAGGTCTGAGAGCTGTTAGGGGCTGGGGAACAGAGAGAGCGTGGGGCAGCAGAACAGCCACTGGAAACCCGCGCAGCCCCTGGGGGAAATCATTACGAAAGGAGTCCCTTCATTTGCTGACCTCCAAGCATAAAAACGAGTCAACACCGTGCTGCAGTCTGCAGGCCTATTCCTTCTGCACTCAGAAATTGCTCGTAGATCCCATAGTGATGGCTTCATCAAGTCTGGGGCTGAGCAAGTAATTCCTATTTTATGACGTGGGCTCTAAAACTGTTAGAAACCACCCCGTTCAGGAAAGATGGTGAGTTTGCGATTGCACGGCGCCTTGTTCCAATGAACTAAAGGAGGAACTGAAAGGGGGCATTTCAAGGCTGCATAAAATACAAAGTGGGGTGAGTAGCAGCAAACAAATGTGGCAAAATAAATAAAGTGCATCCCCCAAACAAGAGGTTGTGCCTGGGAAGATGATGGTGCCAAGGGAGGGTCCATAGGAAGAACACCCGTTACCAATTTGTTTCTGATGGAGCCTTATCCTGATGCTTGTCGTGGTGATGGGGGAAAGACAGAAAGGAGTGAGAATTAGCAGCAAGGTCTATTATCACTGTTATGCCAAAAAGATAAGTGACAGGACATTTCATCAGTCAACTATGAAGTTAGAGTGAAAATAGGGACCCTCGCTCGAGGGAGGGGGCTCCCGTGGGAAGAAGGAGCACAGAGCAGGTCCTGCCTTGGTTGAAGCACGGGGTCTCCGGGGTGATAATGAGCCGCTGGGAAGGTGCCTTAGGGGTGCGGCTGCCAAATCTAGTGAGAAAACGAAACACAGGACGCAAAGACAAACAGAAAGAGTACACTCGCTTAAATTTGAGTAAACAAAAAACTGTGTGTAGTATTTTTAGTCGATCTCAGCGGACATACAAATGAATACAATGAGCATATTCAATTCATATTTAACGGGGTATCCTGTATGTTATACCAAAGAGACCAAGACAGTCCGTGGGAGAGCACTGAACTCTGTGAGGAAACCGAGACTATGGTGCTGCTCTCCGGGGCAGGGGCGGGGCAGCTGAAAGGGGACAAGAAGAGGGGAATTGGGTGACCTTGGGAAGTGCCAGGAAATGCTGTATGTCCTGCTCTTGTGTAATCAGCTGTCCTAGGTGGCTGGAGGTGCCCAGGACAAAGCTGCAGGAGGAAGCGTCTCAACTCAAAAACTAGTAGGGACTGGGCGGCCAACGAATGCGAGCGGAACTACATGATCGCTCTCATCCGCTCTTCTGGAAACGTGAAGCTTTCTCTGGCCTATCTTTCATTTTCTCATTTGTGATGGAGACACAAGTACCCAAAAATATTTTTCTTTCATGAGACAAACAACAGAGCACACGTGACGATAAATGGAGCTGCTAGGGAGACCGAAGGGTACAGCGAGCCCGGGGACCTCCAGCACGCGGGGCCTGTCAGGAGGGGGCAGGATCAGCATCCACAGAACGCACAGCAGAAAGCATGCGCCCTAATGTAGCCAGGGGACTTCAGTTAGTAATAATGTATCGATACTGGCTCATCAGTTATAACAAATGCCCCACACTGATTAATGCGAGACAGTAATAACAGGGAAAACTATGTGTGTGGGGAGAAGGTATATGGGAACTCTGTAATTTCTGGGAAATTTTTCTGTAAAATGGAAACTGTTCTAAAATATAAAGAGTATACATTTTAAAAACTGTGTGGCTGCTCAAAAGACTTTAAAATTCACTATGTTTTTTAAAAAAATTTGGTGAGACTAGAAACTATCTGAAGATTTTCAATTGAACCCACAGTTGCACCATTTATTTTGACTTTCTGCATTCAGAGGGACAGGATTCTCACTTTCCCGAAGAATTGATCACAGGGCCAGTAAATGACCTAGCCTCAATACTCAAAAGGTGGTCCACTGACCAGCATCACCTGCAACCTGTTAGAAATGCAGATCTCAGGCCCTTGCTGCAGTGTCTTGAATCAGAATCTGCATTTTGACCATCTCCTCTAGTGGTTTCTATGCATGCTAAGTTTTAAGAAGCACCAGTATAGAGGTTAGAAATACGGTTTGCGGTATCAGATGCCCTTGGTTTTGAGCCCTACCTGTCATACATACTTCTAACTGGGCTCTTGTGGGCAAGTTACCTAGCATCTTTAAGCTTCAGTTTTCTGATTTTCAACACAACAGGAGTGAGAATACCTATCTCAGAGTAATTGGGAGGATGAAATGAAGTCATACCTGTACAGCTTTTAGCATGTACTTGGCAATCCAAAAGTAGTCAACAAAAGTGAAGGACTGATATCTCTAATGACATCAATGCTATCAAACACCTAGAAGAATTTGAACTTATGTTACAGTTCTGCCTTTTTATCTTCCAAGATACTTCTTCCCCCTACCCCCCCTGCCCCCACTAAGGAAGGAAGGAAAGGAGGAAAGGAGGAAGAAAGGAGGAAAATACAGGAAAGAATGAAGAAAGGTTGCATTTCTTGAATGTATAGGCAAGCTAAAGTCACTCCTCAGACAGCTGAACTATCCTTTCTATTTGAGGAAATGACTGGCATCGTTCTCTTGGAGCGCGGCATAAAACCCACGTGAGTAGATCTGCCGCAGATTGACATCACGAAAAGGGACGCGGTTAGCTCTCGTTTAGTCCAGATGACTTCGTGAGCTACTCAGTCGGATGCTCCCTTCACACGGAAAGAAACACAGGGTCTTTGTTTAGTGCTATTGGCAGCAGAGGCCCCAGTGTGTCTCAGCCCTGGAACCGGTTACTTGGCTCTGCTGTGGTTTGGATCCCGCTCTTTCTAGAAGATGTTTCATGCTAAAATAACTTCTTTGAGGAGGGAAGTTTAGGAAGTAGAATCGTACCTTATCTAAACTGGACTCAGTGATAAGAAAGGTGTTTGTATTAATCATACCTTTTTTATTTTTCATATTGCTGATGTTTTCGCATTTTGAGACCTTCCTGACTCTGGAGAGTTGTTCCTGGCAGGGCTGGCCAATTCCTACAGACAGGAACCAGACAAATGCGTCTTTCATGTGCAAACTAACAAATGCAGAGGAATGGTCCTTCCACCCCCCACCACTCACCCTTCTCTCCTCTGTCTGGCTCTCACACTCTGGACCCCTGTCCACCTGCTGTCACCACCCCAGGGCCAGGCACCAGACACTAGGGACAGTGCCTACACCCCAGGACTGCTGAATTATTCAAACTGGCCAATGCCCAGCCATCTTACCTTGCCTTGCCGGTTCCTTTCCTCAGAAACCACAGCGAAGGTCTTTGACCATGTTTTTCCCCTGCTCCCCAAGCCTGGTGCATCCCCACGTGACCCCCACAATGCAGTGTGCCCGCTCCTCCTGGGAAATGTAACGGACTGTGTATACAATGGTAACCATCTCCTGATCTGCTGGCCTCACCGTACCTGAATAATAACAACATCTTAAAAGCAGTGTTTTTGAAGATGTTTTACAGATGACTCTAATGTTTTAACAAAGGAGTAATCTGTTCTGAGCAATCAAGCAAATGGATGCCTTAGGTGATACCAGAAGTCAGGGGAAGGCTTTTTAAAATTCACAGACTGCATGATGAGGTCTAGCAGAGAGAATGTGCAGCCAAGAGAGTCAGGTGATTCAGCACAGACTGTGGCAGAGTTTTCTGTGACACTGCTGTCAAGCCAGCCCCAGAGAAAGGTCGTGTGTCCCCTGAAACCGCAGTGAGAGAGGTAAACAGTCCCACCCAAAGAATGACACAGCGCTGACGGATGACCAAATCAAATGAGGTCCTGGCCATTCTGCTATCGATTTCTGTCCAAACATCTTTAAAATCTTCTATTCTTTTATAATGAAAAAGAGAAAATTTAGTTCTCTTGAACATGAAATGAGGTTTATCATTTTTTTCCTCCCAACATTTCTAAAATACACAAAATAGACTAACTCCTAGACTCTGAGACAAGGATCTGTCTCCCCGCCATGGGGGGGTGGGCAGGGAGGGGGTGGAGCAGTGAGATGGGGAAGGAAAGAAGGGCCGCTGCTTTCTTCCTGGGCAACAGGGCTCTGTCTGGGGGGGCTTCTCACAAAGCCTGAGGACTGCCTCTCTGAAGGCGGAGGAAGCAGGAATCTTTTCTCACTAATGTCCTTCCTTCATTGTTTGAGGGGCACCTCAGGACCCTTCTAGGCACATTCGTCCTGTCCCTGTGCAGGATGAAGGACGTATTGTTGCCACGAGAAAAAGCCCTCAGTTAAACGAAAGAAAGACGACACTGGGGGTCCAAAGGTGACTTCCCCGGGTGAATGGGGCCAACTTGTCCGGGATAAGTAGGTTTAAGATTCATCTTTAAAATGTAAATTAATGTACAACTACCATTTTGAATAATTGTGGTACTCCCTCTCTTTATTGTAATATAAATATTCATCATATATTTACATACAGTTTGGTATATCTTCATATAGCTTTTGAAACCCGACGTGTTGCCATCTGGCTCTCGGCTGTAGACTCAAACACTGTTGAAAACCATTGCCTTGAACTAGTAAACTAGCAACCAAACACCCCACACGATCTTCAAGTCCCTCATGATCTGTCCCCAGCTTTGTCTCCCCCCTCATAGGCATGTTGGTTCACTATGACAAAATTCTTACAATGTGGTTTCATGCGCCTGGGCCTTGTAACATGCTGGCTCCTTTCCCTAGACCGTTTTTCTGCTTTATCGACTTCAGCCTTCAGGGCCCAACTCCATCACCTTGCCTTCTCTGCCGTCTTCCCTCGCTGTCTACCCTGTGGTGGTCGCTCCCTACCTTGTTCCACTACTGCATCCTGAGTGCATTTTTCGCATGTATCTCACTGTTCTGTAACTATTGATTTACAATGCTGCCCTCACGAGACTGCTGATTGTCCATGTTTTATATAATTTATATCCCCATCATCTGCCATGAACTTGACACATGAGAGATACTTAAAGAATATTATTTAACTGAATTGAACTATATTTCCTGGATCTACATTGCCACTGAGTTGGGTAGGGAAATTCATTCAGGCTTATAAACCCAAGGTCAAAAGAAATAGAAAAGGCAAGCGAATCTTTTTTCCCTCCTTGTGGTAAAGAGTTTGGCTTTTCTTCTAAAAGTAAAGGAAGGCCATTGAAGGGGTTTAAACAGAAGAGTCATATGATCCAATTTGCATGTTAAATATACCACTCCAGTACGCTTTCATTTTGATGTTAAAGGAAGCTTTGTTCATGGGTATTGAACTATTTATACCACACACATTATGCAAAAACAAGTCCACATTATTCAAATCTGCAAGGAAGATTAGAAAGAGCAATTTATATGTGGCAAGTAAAGCAAGGGAATGATCCTGCCCCCTTCCTATTCTCCCATTTGTGAATCTCCTATTTGGAACTTATAACCTTCCCAAAGTAATATTTCGGCTAATACTTAGAAGTATGTCCTTTAGATCTTTGGCAGAAAACCTAATGGGAGTTGACAAGGTAAAAAGTCTGCAATGTCCTAATGATAAACTTATTGGAAGTTTAAAAAATAATCAGGGTTCTTTTTTTTTTTTAAATCCCCACTTGAGGACATACTTTTTGATTTTAGAGAGAGGGGAAGGAAGAGAGAGGAAGGAAGAGAGAAAGCGAAACATTGAGTGGTTGCCTCCCATACACGCCCCTACCAGAGATCCACTGGCTACCAGGTATGTGCCCTGACTGGGGATTGAACCCGCAACCTTTTGGTGTAGGGACGATGTTCCAACCAACTGAGCCACGTGGCCTGGGCCGTTTTTTTGTTGTGTGTTATCATCGGGGCCTCTGGCAGGCTCTACCAGATGAGGAGCTAAACAGCCGGATGATGGCCCGACCCAAACTTCCCATCCTCAGGAAGGTGTATTCCTAAAGCCAGACAGAACCTCATGACCCTGCATGTCGAAAGTCACCTAATATTCCCCACTCTGTGACCATCTCCGAGTGGACACTTCTCCTGCCCTCTTGTTCCCTAGCAGTTACCTGGCCTTAGACACTTCGACTACAACTATGCCTGAAACACAGGACGACAGGAATTTCTGCTTGAAAACCATTCTTCAAGGAAAACTGAACATAAATAGTGAAATTGTAATACATTTTCCCACATTATTCATGTGGAAGTATTTCCCTAATTTCAAGTGTTTTGTTTGGTGGTGATCTGAAAGGAGACTCAGAGAAGGGTAAGGGATCAGTCAGACGTGCTGCTGTGTGACGCTGGCCGGGTTTAACCCCTCTTACTCCAGCTTTGTCATTAGTACATGACGGTAGGGAACCCCATGCAGGGTTATTAGGGAGTTAGAGAGGGTGTATACACAGTGCTTGGTGCATAACAGATGCAAAACCAATGACAGCTTCTATCTCCACTATATTTGCTAATCGTGCGTCTCCATGGAGTTAGTGATATCTTTGTAATTATGAACGAATAAGTTAGAGTTGCAATCTCGTTTTCCTCGGTGGTTTATTCTATCATGCACTTAGTTACACTACTCCTTTCCTTATCCCACAGCAGGGCATCCCTCCTGAGGGGAGATATCCGGACTCGGTGCCCAGCCTCCCTTGCAGCTCAGGCACACTTGATTAGGGCACTGAACAGGGCTCTGTTTCTGGCGGGCACAGGTGAAGGAGCAGCAGTGGCGATAGTTCTCCAGTGTTTGCAAGGTTGAGTTTCTGAGGCAGAAGCGGCCCTGGTGATAGAGCTACCAGTGTTCTGTAAAGTTGGTTTTCTGGTATTTGTGATTTGGGTCCTTAGCCTTAGGAATCCTTCACTTAACACCCTACACGAAGCCCACTCTTCTGCTTTATCTAGCCAGAGTGGATTCTAGTGGATTCTGAATTTTTGTTTGTTTTTTATTTAGAATAATTGTGGATTTACTGAAAAGTTGCAAACCAAATCACAAAGTTAGGAGACAGTCTACAAAGTCACTGTCACTCCTTCTGCCAGGAACAAGTTCAGATCCCCAAGGCCGCCATCACGTCTGATAATTCACTAGAAGGACTCACTGAATTCTGTTGCACTCACGGCTGTGGTTTATTACAGCAAAAGGATCCAGATGAAAGTCAGCCAAGGGAGAGATGTACGCGGCCGAGTCTAGGAACGTTCAGGTCGCGGAGCTCCCGACTGCCCTCTCTCGGAGCCTCAGGTGGCTTTCCCTGGACTGGTGACAACGTGCGACGACGCCCGCGGAGTCCTGTCGACCTAGCCTCATGCACACAGGTTTAATTGGTCACGTGGACCTGGTGAGCCGTCCACGTGGCTGACCTGGGTCTCCAGCTCCTCGGGAGGCTGAGCTAGTACCATGGGACCTAGTCTCCCCCTGCAATCACACGGCTAGCGTATCTGTGTGTCCCACAGCCCCCAGGGAGACAAAGACCCTTTTATTAGGCAGGACGTGCTCCAGACCTCTTTGGGCAAGGTTAAGTTCTTTACAACACTCAGATCTAAACAAAAGTTTAACTACCCCTTATATCTGTACTGACATAAAGCTTCTCTTCGATTGTAGTAGCTACCATTTCAATATCTTAAATATTCCAGGCCATTTACAAGCATTATTTCCAACGGTTGCAGCAATATTTTAAACTAGCTGTTAGGATATTTTATAGATCAAGTAACTAAAAATTTTTATTTATTTATTTTTACTTTTTATTCATTTATTTATTTTTAAAGATTTTATTTACTTATTTTCAGAGAGAAGGGAATGGAGGGAGAGAGAGGGGGAGATAAACATTGATCGATTCAGTGCCTCTCATAGGCACCCCCACTGGGGGCCAACCCCAAATCTTTAGGCACGTACCCTGACCAGGAATTGAACTGGCAACCTTTCACTTCATGGGACAATGCCCAACCAAGTGAGCCACACTGATCTGGGCATAACTGGGATATTTTATAGAAAAGAAGTATAAATATGTCCAAAGTCATCAAAATAATAAGGCAAAGAGTCACAATTCAGAACCAGCCCTGATGCCAAAGACTGTGTCCTCTTTTCATTTCCCGCAAGGACCCCTACAAGGTGCTCGTCTTACTATGTGGTGGAAGATTTTACCCCGGACTCTGCGAAGTACAGACAGGGCTACTGCCCACTCCAACAAACTCCGATTAGATAAGCACATTTTGCCCTGGCCTGGTGGCTCAGTTGGTTGGAGCGTCATCCTATACACCAAAAAGCTGTGGGTTTGATTCCCGATCAGGGCACACACCTAGGTTGCGAGTTTGATTCCTAGTTGGGGCATGTGCAGGAGGCAACTGATTGATGTTTCTCTCTCTCTCTCTCAAAGCAATGAACATGTCCTCAGATGAGGAGATACATATTCTCCACATTTTTTGGATCAGCATGCAGATTTGTATCATCTATATATATATGGGCATTTTTTTAAAAGAAAGAATAATTGACACATAAATATTGAAAGTATTACTATATTGCAAAGTTCCTACCCCTGTAATTTTTGCTATAACTTTTCTTAGGCTTATGTATATCTCATGCCTCTCTCTCTTCACAAACATAAGTGCTTGCCGTTAGTATTTAAGCTGTTTCATGTTCATCTTTTGTCAATAATTACATCTGATTTTCCACCTTCTAAGGAAGAACATCAACTTTCCAATGTGCTTGTTTGGGATTTGTGTACGTTCAGAGTTCATTTCTAATCCTCATTTTGTTGTAGCGAAAACAAAAGGTTGGTTCCCTCTGTCTCAGGAGCCAGAAGCATAACCCAAGCCACCCACTCAAAGTGCAGCAGACCACGGGTGCCAGGAAGGCCGGGCCCCAGGGCTGGCTGGCGTCTCAGTGTTCAGTGGGTTAATTAATAGGTGCTGAGTGCCGGGCGCTGTAGGCAACTGGTAATGGGATGGAACTAATACCAGGTCAGACAGCAAGAACTTTACGTTCTCAACAACTGAAATGGATTTCAATAAACCTAACCCAGGAAGGCTGGCAGAGAAAAATCTACATGCCCACATTTCTAAGGAGAGAGCAAGTAAATGAACTCCCACTACAGCACATAATAAGATCAGAAAACAGGAGGATGACGATGTTAGTAGCAACACTGATCACAGCAGTTTCAACTGCTACTACTTGCTAGGAGGTTCCTGGTGGCAGGAGCTGTGTAAACATAGCACACTATTTTCATGATAATCCCAAGATAGGAATGATTATACCCTTTCTGTGTAAATGGAGGACTGAAGTTTATAGAGGTTAAGTAACTTGCCCCAAGCTACACAATTGCTAAAGGATGGAAAGAGGATTTGAGTCAAGGGAGTTTATGTCCAAACTCATGCCTTTAACTACTAGGTTCTAGTTTGATTAAAAAACAACAACAACAACAACAACAACAACACACCATTGTGAATAATAGAATCACAAGGACAGTTTGTCTTTCCACTGTTACAACTTGATAGAAATCAATAGGCCTTACGTCTGACTGTTAATTGCCCAAGCATTGCATTAGGAAGAGCCAGGTTGTCGGGAAAGAGTTGGGACAACTAGCAATCTCCACGGAAGCCTTCTTTCAAGGGGCCAATGGGGAGAAAGTATATATTCTTGACTGTTCAGTCGAAATTTCCACCTTCCATCCTTTGTCTTCTGCCAATTCTGTGCCCCAAGAAATAATAAAGTAAAACAGATCTTGAACTTTCCTAAGCAAATAAACACCCTCAGACTCACTTACCTCCTCCTCAAAGTGAGGTTGAAAAGAGAACAATTTACCAACAGAGGTATTTTCCTCTACAATCCTATGCACAACCTCCTGAAGTGTAAATAAGAGAGAAATGTGTCTCCAGGCCATACATTTAAAAAATGGAATGAATCATCTGGAAAGATGAAAAGTCTTAGAGTTCCCAGATTGATATGCCACAGGAGAGACTTCGTTATGGCATTTGGAGCCTCAAGCTTAACAATGGGCTTCCCACACAAGAGCAGTTATATCAACATCGGAAGGAGTGAGTCATCAGAACAAGTACAGTTTATGAAATGATGTAACAGTGATGAATCGTATACAGCAAATGATAAAGCAGCTAAGCGTGCAAAAGCACCAACACAAATGGGACAACATCAAACTAAAAAGCTTCTGCACAGCAAAGGAAACATTAAAAAAATGTAAAGGCAACCTGCAGAATGGGAAAAAAATATTTGCTAGCCATATAGCAGATAAATATTAATGTCCAAAATATATGAAGAACTCGTACAACTCAATAACAAAAAACCCCCAACAAACAATCCTATTAAGAACTTGGCAGAGAAACTAAACAGACATTTTTCAAAGAAAGCATCCGTATGGCCCACCGTTACATGGAAAGATGGTCAACACTGAATCATCAGGGAAATGCAAAGCAAAACCACAATGAGATGTCCCCTCGAGCTGTTGGAGGGGCTGTTGTCTAGAGGACAAGAGACAGCAAGTGGTCCGGAGGATGCGGAGAAAGGGCAACACTGTACTGTGTTGGTGGGACGGCAAATCAGTATAGACAGCGTGGAAAACAGGATGGAGATTCATCCCAAAAAATTGAAAATAGGACTACCATATAATCCAGCAATTCCAATTCTGGGTAAATATCCAAAAGGAAGAAAACGGGATACTGATGGGCCAAGATATATAAATAACCTTAATGTTAGTGATTACCGTCAGCAATACTGTGTGACAGACGTTAAGTATTCAATACCATACACTTCAAATATTGTAAACTTGCTAAGAGTCTAGATTTAATTTTTCCACCACAAAAAAGAAGTGGTAATTATGTGATGTGATAGAGGTGTTCGCTGAGGACACAGTTGTAACCATAAACAATATGTAAATGTATCAAATGAACATGTTGTACACCCCAAACTTACACACTATTACATGTCAATTATGTCACAATTAAATAAATTAAAAAACAAAAAAGATGATGCAACAAGTCAAAGTGCATTTTTTTCAAAGGCAGAAGTACATGATGCTGAAATATACTTAGAAAAATGATATTTTCTGACACACTAATAATGAATTGGGGCGAAGACATACAAGGATTTTTTTTCTCAACCTTTGTTTTACCCCTCCCACCACCACACAGTAACATATTATATTACATAGTCTGTATAAGAGACACAAAGATGCGGAAGTCTATAGTGTAGATACTAAGCATGTCCCATAGTGTAACTCCTTCAGAATTTTGTAGGCTCTGTTCTATTGTCATTTCTTTTTCTTGCTAATTGAGAAGTCTGAGACCATTCTGATTTCTGATCCTTTGTGGATAGTGAGGACGATGAAGATGTTCAAAAGCAGCAACACTCATTGGATGGATGACCATGATTTGGCCAGCCTGTTTCCTCCTGGGCCTGCAATACCCTGCAAGGCCCATTGATAATTTCCTGAGTTGCAATGACAAGAAGATGTGGGGAAGAGGCTAGAACCACACTGTCATTCATAACAGGCTGGAAAAGAACTGCACTAATGAAATAAGGCCCCC
This sequence comes from Micronycteris hirsuta, assembly GCA_004026765.1. NCBI lineage: Eukaryota > Metazoa > Chordata > Mammalia > Chiroptera > Phyllostomidae > Micronycteris > Micronycteris hirsuta. The sequence goes on along the minus strand of PVJI01012621.1, from coordinate 37,527 downwards.
GGATATAATTGATTTTCACAAATTGCCTTCTGTATCATCTCTCGCACATATTGTTCCACCTTTCAAGCACAGGTCAAATGCCCACTACTCCTCGCGGGCCCTGTGGTCCAAGGAGTCAACGTGGTCTGTCCTCCTCGGTTCCTGTCTTCAGGAGATTGAAACAAATGTCTCCCAGTTCTATCGATTTAAAAGAATGTTTATTGTTTTCTTACGTATTTGGTTTTTGCAGGCAGAAGGCAGAGTGATTTCTAGTCTACCTCTTGCCAGAAACAAAAGTCTATATTGATTTTATTTTTTGTTTTTCTACACATTCTATTCATCCTGGTTGGGATTTCATAGAAACAAATTTCTTATAGCCTGGTATGAAATGTAAAACTGAATTTCTACAAATTGGTTTTAAATAAAAAATTTTTTTTGGTAGAAACAAGAATGCCTTAGGCTTGTTCCTGATTTTAAGGGAAGCTGTATCCCTTTTTGGTATGGTTAATTGGAGGTATATCTCTAATGTCTTAGTTAATGGGTAATCTTGATAAACTTGGTGGGTAAGTTATATTTTAAGTGAACATACTTCTCTTACAAGAATAGTTTAACCAATTTTCCTATGATAAATGTTCTTAGCTTCAAAGTTACAAGCTGACAGTCTTTGGAAATATTAAAACAAAACTTTCAATATTCCAGAGAAACACTTCCCCTTTTTTTAGCAAATAGGTTAAGACAGAAATTCAAATTTTACTAAATGTCTATAGCGATTGGTATGCACGTTTCTAGCCATTGTCTTCCCTAAAAGACACGACGGCTGCCCGGCGCGCCTTCCGGAAGTGCTGTGTCAAGCTTCCCGTTCTCCTAGGAGTCCCCACTGGGGCCCCTCGTCCAACGCTTGTATTTTTTAGTCACGGTTGGGTTAAAGAACATCAGGCCCATAGTCATGTTACGGCGGGAGAAAGAGGCACATTAACAAAAATTGTTTAACCCTGGTTGGTGTGGCTCAGTGGATTGAGCACCAGACTGAGAACCAAAGGGTTGTCGGTTTGATTCCCAGCCAGGGCACATGCCTGGGTTGTGGGCCAGGTCCCCAGTGGGGGGCACTCAAGAGGCAACCATATATTGACGTTTCTCTCCCTCTCTTTCTCTCTCCCTTCCCCTCTCTAAAAATAAATAAATAAAACTTTAAAAAATTGTTTAAAGAAAGTCCTTCTTGAGGGATAACCACCCTCCACCCCACGGGTTAAGGGAACTAGCAGTCAAAACGCTATGGTAGCAATAAACCCGAGTGATAAAAGCTCTGAGACACTACAAGATCGACACACTTGTTTAAACAAATCTTGCCTTCATTGCTCTCAAAAATTCACCCCGGTGATTTATTAAAAGCAAAGAGTAATGCCATCATCATTCTAAAATTTTATTTAATTACATTTGATAAATAAGGTGACATTTCCATCTGGTAAATCATTTTTCTCTGAAACTAGAGAAATTTTACTGTCAACTGTGGTCTCCAAGTGAGATCTCTAGGCTCCTTCAATTGCCTCTGGGTAACCAAATACATAAGGGCACACACACAGGTTGGTGGGTGTGTCTGTCCTTCTGCTACAGACTCCGCCCAGTGATGGGTGCTGGTGCTGGGTAAACTGTGATGGGGCTGAAGGCTGCGAAAGCCCTGCTCTCTTGATGCTGAAAAATGTGCATCCTTGTTGACGCAGCAACGCAAATGCTCTTAAATAGACTGGTAGGTGGTTCTTAAATATTAGTCTGCACAGAAATCCTCTATCATAGATATAAAATGCAGATTTCTAGGCTTCTACCACCAGAGATTGACTCAGGAGATTTTGTTTAATGCTTGAGGATATGCACTTTTTAAAATGCTCCAGGTAATTCATGTTGAGGAACACTGCAACCGGATAGAGGCTGTTTTAGGTCCGACGTCTGCCTGGGAAATTTCAAGGAAGAGGTTGGTGGGCCTTAAAGCACAATATGGGTCCTTACGTCTGGAAAGAGAGGTGAGTTTTTCACATTAAAAACTGTCACGAGCCAGGGCCCGGAGGTGGGAGTGGACCCTAAGAGAAGGGACAATGTGGATGCAAGCAGAGGACTGCAAAGGTCGAGGTTCAGTAAATACTTGTTGGGTACGACTTCATTCCTGGGAGCTTGTAATCTGTAGATTCCAAACTTAAGTGACATATTTGCTTCTTTATCCCATTCCCTATTAAGAGCCATAACCTCTCCCCTTGGCTCTATGCCTCTTTTATGGAAGTGTGCACTTCCTATCTTACTATAATATGTGGGCTCGTCTTCCTTATTAGATTCCAGACTGTTGGAAGGCAGGTCCTTAACATATTAATCTTTCTGGGTTTTTGGGTTTTTTTTTTTGTATTCCATCATATAATGCTATGCACATAGGTAGTGTCCAAAACATTTGCTTAAAAAAATCAACGGATGACATTGTCACTTTATGAATGAGTATATGTCATGGGCCAGACACTATTCTAGGTACTTTGTATTTAACATCTTACTTAGTGTTTGTAAACCTCATACAAGGTAGGCATTGTTACTCACATATGTCAGGAAAGAATACTGATGCTTGGAAAGTCAATTACTTGTCTATAGTCACACAACTAATAAAGGGAGAGGCAGAAAGAGATGCAGGATTGAAAAATGTCTGACTCAAAATATGTACTCTTTCACTGCTGGATGGAATAAAGAAATGAATGAGGGAGAGAATGGGGGGTGTAAAGGTAAGTGATTCATCTTAAGGAAGGGATAATAAATGAGATCTTAATTCTCTATTAATCTTAATCAATAGGATCTTAATCAATAGCAGGCACTGCAATCTGCTTATTCTAGAACAAGGAATTGTAGTGGAAGGAAGGTAGCCAGGGACTCCTTCTGCCCAGTCCTGAGCTCTTTGGAAGTCTGCTGGCAGGGCACAGACTGTGCAGTTAGAAGGCACACGGACCTCAAGGTGGGGCTGGCTGGAGAGTCCACACTCAGGTGGATAAGGAGGTAGATCCAGCTGTGTGACAATGTGAAAGAGGAAGAAAACAATTCCATTTTTTTTATTCTCACCCAAGGACATTTTTTCATTGCTTTTAGAGAGAGAGGAAAGGAGAAAGATAAACATCTATGCGAGAGAGAAAGATCAATTGGTTGCCTCCCTTACATACCCAGACCAGGGACCGAATCATGACTTTTTGGTTGTGGGATGGAGCTCCAACCAACTGAGCCACACTGGCCAGGGCGACAATTTATTTTAGATGGGAATTGGTCACCTGAGTGATTGTTAAAAAAAAAACAAAAACAAAAATACCAACGACCAGGTCCCATCTCCAGAGACGCTGATTACATTGGTCTAAGATGATTCCCAGATATTGAAAATGTTGAAGAATCACTGTCCTAGGATTTCGCTTCAGTTCCTGAAAACCAGTACTTGGTATCACTGACTTCACAGCTTTGCCTCCACATGGTAATCAATCACGACTCTGAGGTTACTGGTCTTTGGATGTGGAATAAAAATGTATGATTTTTGCCAGTGAACTGCTTTGTTCTGATTAGATGGAAGCCATTTTTTCCTGAGCAGTCCAAGTGATTTTGCTTCTGGGACTAAATTATGCAGTCAGACCTGTCTAGCAAAATTAATGAAAACATAATTAAGCAAGTTTCCCTCTGCTGTGCCTTTTCAAGGGTCCTTATAATTTTTTAAATAATAAAATAGTAGGATCACATAGTAAGAAAATGATTGTTTAAATTTCAAGTTCGGCTTTTCAATTAAACTCAAATTATGCCTCTAATGATATGGGTCATTAGTGATGACTTCAAATGATAAAGCAGGACTTCAGGGGTGACACACGGGCTTTGAGGTTGGACGCAAGCTCCGCAGCCTGAGTCTGCAGGAGGAGACGGCTGGCTCTGAGGAGACACGCCCCTTGTCTGAGCCCCGAGTCTCCCAGTTTACTCGAGGTGGACGGTAACCCACGCAGTGGGGTGCTGGTCAGTGTGTAACTACTGGCTCTCTGGAGGCGAGGCTGACGTGTGGCATTCGCCATTTGCTGACGTGTAAATACTCCCATCATGGCAGATTCCAACCGCCAACAGAACCGACACAAATTTCCTGAGAATGCACAATGGGCTCCTGCGAGAACCACTGCTGACTGAGATACCGTGGTGACAAAATGAGGAGAAGTGTGGAAGATCTCAGTGTCTGGCTCAGGCTGACTCAATGTGTAGAATGTTCCCTAATTCTCCACTTCCCAAAAATGTCCAATGTTTACTCTATTGCATAAACAATTATTAGCCATTTGAAAAACAAGATATATTACTCATGGCAAAAAATAAATAAATAAATAAAAGTGCAATCTTGTTTGGAAACCTAAGCCTGAAATAGATTTATGTTCTTCCAAGATGGGTGAGTCCTACATTCACTGTGTCTCCCATTATAAGGCCTGGCAAATCTACATTTACATATTTGAGAATTATTAGATCTGCCTTGACCAAGTAGCTCAGTTGGTTAGAGCATCGTTCCAATATGCCAAGGTTGTAGGTTCTATCCTTGGTCAGGGCACATACAAGAAGCAACCAATGAATACATACATAAGTGGATCAACAAATTGAGGTTTCTGTCTCTCTCTCTCTCTCAAAAAATCAATCAATAAAAAAAATTAGAAAGAATGATTAGATCTATGTGAAGATTTGATTTACAAGTATTTATGAAGCCCATTTTGAGTCCTCAGCACTATGCTATTTACTGTATATATACTATGGAGTACGCCAGTAACTTCCTTGCAAGGCAAGATTTTTATGTGTGAAGAAAGCCTTAATTACCTAAACATCTTTCTATTTATCTTGTCAATGACCTTCTCTCCGTGCTTGGCACCCAGGGCCTCTCCTTGCCTCTTCCCTACTCACCATACAGTCAGGGGATTTTTTTTTTTTAACAAAAGGCACCACTAGAAAAATAATGGTCAAATCTGAGACAAGAGGATGAGGATGGGGGAGACTAGGGGGATGATGGATCGCTGGCAGCACCCTAGGGGTGCTAAACGTATATACTATCCTGACTTGGCCCGGGGTTTGGTGATAACAGACAGCACTGGTGAAGGCCTTCCAAAGCTCTTTCCTACCAAAGCAGTCACATTCCTCTGTGTTCCCTGAGGCCGAAGTACGGGAAGGCACAGTTAATGGTCATCACCTTGGCTTCCTTCCTTGTGTTGGCCTCTTCCTCTGCACTTACTCTCACCCTTCTTGCCGTATACTCTGAATTCGACCAGACTCTTCCCAAGGTCTGAACTGCCATGCGTGATCTAGTCCCTGCCCACCGCTCCAATGATAACACCAACTTGCATTTATTGAGTGCTCACTCTGAGCCAGGCATTGCTCTATGTGCTGACCAGAAATCAGTCATCCAATTTTCTAAACAAGCCTTTGGGGTGTTAATCCTGGTTTACAGATGGGAACACCGAGTCCAGTGTGGCAGGGTGGGGCTTCTTTGTGAAAGGACACGCTGTAAGGGGAGAGTTCTGAGCGTGGCCAAAGCCTCCATTTAAAGGGGCAGGGAGCGTCCTTCTCCCATGAGGACGGGCCCAGGGAAGAGGAGTGGAGGTGGAGGAGGACCCTTGTCTATGCCACAGCTGTGGAAGATAACAGTGAACCTGACCACCTGTGGTTGTCTCTCTTGCCCTTGCTAGTCATTTGTAAATTAACTGTTTTAAAAAAAGATTCTATTTATTTACTTTTAGAAAGAGGGGAAGGAAGGGAGAAAGAGAGGGGGAGAAACATCGATGTGTGAGAGAAATATCAGTCAGTTGCCTCTCACACGCCCCCAACTGGAAACCTGGCCTGCAACCCAGACATGTGCCCTGACAGAGAATCAAACTGGAGACCTTCAGTTTGCAGGCTGGTGCTCAATCCGCTGAGCCACACCAGCCAGGGCTGTAATTTAACTTTTTAAATGAAATACACATTCAGAAAACTGCTTAGGTCATAAGTGCACAGCTTGAGTGCTGAACTTCTACAAAAGAGACAGACCAACGTAAGCAGCACCCAGAGAAAAAAATGGATAATTACCAGCACCCCCAGAGCCCCCTTGTACCCCTTCTCATGTGTGTATTCTATCCTCCTCAAAGATCGCTGCCCTGACTTTTCTCACTATAGCCTGCTTTTTTCTGTTTTTGAACTTTATATGAACGGAGTCCTACATATTTACTCTTTTCTTTGTCTGGCTTCTGCTGCTTAGCCCTTTGTTTCTGAAATTCATCCATGCTCTTTTATGTAGCAGTAATTCATTTGTGCTTATTGCTCACTATTCCACTGTTTAATATATACTATGATGTATTTATAAATATTGATGATTTGTTTATATCTCCTACTGCTGATGGACATTTTGGTGGCTTCCAATTTTGGCTACTGTGAATTATGCTTCTATGAACGTTACTGCACGTGTCTTTTGGTGCTGACACATATGCATTTTGTTGGGTACATAGAGAGGAGTGGAATTGCCGGGCCACAGGATATGCATACGTTTAGCTTTAGTAGAGAATGCCAAATAATTTTCAAAAGTGGTTATACCAAGTTTACTCCCACCAGTTCCAGCTGGTGCATGGCAGTGTTCTAATTCTTTTTCATCTGGTGGGTGTATTTTGGTGTTTCGTGATGGTTTTAATTTGCAATTTCCTCATAAGTAATGAGGTGAGCACAATTATTTATTGGCTATTTGAATATCTACTTTCGTGAAGTGGCTTTTAAGCTCTTTGCCCATTTTTAATTGGATTCTCTGTCTTTTTCCTATTGATTTGTAGGAATTTTGAAAATGCTTCTCAACAGTCTATTTTGCAAGGATTTTAAAATCTGTATGTCATTAGCCAGATACAGCTTCTTCATACCCAAAGTTAAGAATAGTATTTAACCTGGCTGATGTAGCTCAGTGGATTGAGCGTGGGCCTGCAAACCAAAAAGTTGTAGGTTCGATTCCCAGTCAGGACACATGCCTGGGTTGCAGGCCAGGTTCCCAGTGGGGGAGCTTATGAGAGGCAACCACACATTGATGTTTCTCTCTCATTCTCCTTCCCTCCCCCTCTAATAAACAAATAAATAAATAAAATCTTAAAAAAAAAGAATAGCATTTAATACTTGTCAATTGTTGAAAAAGTAGCTACTGTTTATTTAGCTATTTGGTCTCAGATATGTCTTTTTTTTTTTTTTAAGATTTTATTTATTTATTTTCAGAGAGAGGAGAAGGGAGGGAGAAAGAGCAATGTACGGTTGCCTCTCACATGGCCCTCATTAGGGACCTGGCCCGCAACCCATGTGCCCCGATTGGGAATCAAACCGGGACCCTCTGGTTCCCAACCCGCGCTCAATCCACTGAGATACACCAGCCGGGCAATGTCTTTTTTTTTTTTTTTTTTAATAAGATATGGCCTCACTGTACTCAATGATGACAAGGTAATTATTCTAGAAAAAAGTCTTTCTACCTTCCTTTCTGCTTTCCCTCCTTCCTTCCTTCATTTCCCCCTTCCCTCCCTCCTCTTATCTCACCCCTCCCTCTCCTCCTTCTTTCATTACCATTCTTTCTTTCTTTCCTCCCGTAACAATTTACATTTACCTCAATACTTTATATTGAGTTTCTTTTAGAGAGTTTGTTCTTAGTCCATATTCTCCAACCTCTTTTCTGAGAATACTGTACAAACAACTGGGACCTCAGTTTATGTAAATAACCATATTAGAATTACCTCATGATATTGCTTCCTATGCATTGTATTTCCTGAGTCATTTAAAACTGCTTTTAAAACTCATTTGAAAGAGAAACTCCCAAATATATGCTCACTATGGAATTTCAAATGACTCATGTAGTACAAAAAGAACATCTATAAAAACACATACTAACAAATATTGCCACCCTTCCCACGCAGGTGTTCTTGGTAAAGCACACGTGACGTATGAACATTTGGAGCTGCACCAAAGATAAATGCTTTCATCACAAAAGCATCCTCTGGATTACAAAGGGACCCACGATAATTCACAAAACGCTCTTTTGCGCCTCTGTTCTTTTTGCTCATTCTGTTTCATCTGTTTTATTTTTTTTTACCCAGCTAGCTCAACTAAGTGTAAAACATAATTTTATTTACAGAAACTGTATATGGAAACTTTATAGGAAAGCATTGCATCTAATAGGCTCTATTTGTAGAAAACGGGCACTTGGCAGACGTCAGTAGGAGGAAGCTTCCCTGAAGTGCTCCCTCTCCGCTGTGGAGTAGCTTCCGACAGATCGTGCACACCCCTGACTCTGGTGTCATGCAAGGTTGGCAAAATGGCAGAGGGTGGCGGAGAAGTCGACAGAATTCTATGGTCCCTTCCAAGGCTGAATTCATGCCTTTTCACTACTAAATTCCAACTTAATGTGAAAAAAACAAAACAAAAACCAACCACATTTGAAATGAAGTTTACAATCAAAAGCTCAATCCATGCAAAGAAATAGCCTGAAGTAAAAGGTGTTGAAGGTGTCTCCATAATTTAAACCTCAGACTCCAGTAGAGAATACAGAAGGAATAGCAAGGCACTTGGATTAATGGATGTTAGTGAGAATACATGATTCATTCGCTGTAGAGGGGAATGGAAAAATGGCACGGGAGGTTGAGGAAAATGTGGAGTCAAAAAATAATTGCTTTAAGATGGAAGCAATAGCAGCATATTTGTTAGTTGAGAGAATCGCTGGAGTGGCATCCTTCGGAGGAAAGAGGATGGGATTCTGTGCACAGGAGAGGGACACAGAGCATGTGTTGAACACATGTTGGGAGAAGGAATGACCTAGCGTGTGGGTCATTCACTTTTACATTCAGTGTTTAATGGGACCTCAGTAGGGCCTAGTGAATAAAGGGAGAGAAGCTGGAGCCTTAGAGAGCCTGCGATGCCTTAGGCAAATTACTTTGACTCTCTCTGACACAGCTTACTCCTCTGTAAAGTAGCTGTAAGCAGTAGTACCTCTCTCATAGTGTTGCTGGCGCTAGTAAATGTGACAAATACGTGAATTGCCTAGCAAAGAGCCTCGCACATACATAGAGCCCTGAGACTGGTAACTTGTATTAACTGCCTCTGCCTTGGAGCTGCAGCTCTGGGTCCCCAGAGCTAGGCATCCAGGGCGAATGCCACACCAAGCCCAGCTGCACACTGGGAGGAGCACAGAGCTCCCGCTTCTTCCCTGGCAGCTCGTGCTGCAATGGTGCAGCACACCCGTTCTTTGTTCCAGCATCACAACCGCGCAGTACCCTGCAGATCCGAAGGAGATAGCCCTGTGATGTCCTCTCCTTTGCAACCTTCCTTAGAGAAGAGCAGACAGCGGGAGTGAGGTGCACTGGGGCCGCACCCGTGAAATGGGGAGAGGGGAAAGGTGATTTACTCCTTTACCAAGGTAACCCCGACTGCCTCAAACAGCATTACCCCTTCCCAAGGAATCTGAAAGCCCATTCAAGGGAGGCTAGAAACCTGAAAATTAATTCACGAAATTAAAAAACATGGATTGATTTTAGTCTCATAATATAATAATTGAGTAAATATTTACAATTTGCCAAAGTCTATCTCCTAGGCTGTCAATCATCATTCCTCATCAATGGCGGTTAGAGTTTATTTTCGCAGTCTGTACGGGAACATCCAAAGCACTGATTTGGCTGTGACTAACCCGTCGTGGCTGCTCGTTTGGGTTGCTTTGGAGGTAACAGTAAGGAAAAAACACGATCAGGACAGTTCCGAACCCATGTTGAACCAGTTAAGTGTGAGGTTCACATCCTGGGGAAATATTGATGAGAAAGGGGCTCAGGGTAGGATAACTTTGGAAAAGAGAAAATGATGGCCTATCTTTCTTGAATTTGGGGAAAAAACAGCAAATGCAGGAGTCACTGAGAATACAATGACTTCATAACATTTCCATGACTCCGTCCCACGGGCTAAAGTCCAGTGATATAATTAATTGGGAGTGTGTTAACACTTACATTGTCAGCTAGAATCATATCAAATTCATCATTCCTGGCTTTTGTATTGACTTTACTGCCTGCCAGCCAATGATAATGTCCCTCAATTCAGTAACCGTGATGAGTGCCTTGCACATTAGAGATAGAGATATTTCACTTCTTAAATTTCATGTCTTAAATTTACCAGAGGGCTCATTTTCTGTCTTCACCAGTTACTGTCATAATCAAGTCGTAGAATCTTTCTTACACCAATTAAAACTTTTGTGTTTGACTTATAATTACCATGCATTTTTTTTGTTACTCTTTTCTGGGTGTGGTCTTTAGCTATGATACAGTTGTCTTGTTTTTTTTCCTGTACCAGTATATTTTATCACAAGACATGGAAAGATAATATCTAAAAATAACTTTCAAGGCTGAAGATCTTTTACCCATTATTAGGTTCACCAATTCCTGAAGGGTCACGAAAAAGTCACAAATAAGGAGAGTGGCATCGCTGATGGCACCATGGTTTATTATGTCCCCGAACCTAGTTGCTGACTACCTTCAATAGGACACCAGGAGGCAATATGACAAGTGTCAGATCCCCGTCCAGAGTGGACAGACATGCATTAACTGCGCAGAGTTGGGGGCTTTCCTGTATGTTCCTTAATCCCCTCAACTACCCCAAAGGTCAGTATCATCTCCTTTGTAATGAGTTGACGAGTAAGAAAACAGGCTCAGAGAATGTAAGTGAAAGGTTTGCCCACAAAACTGGCACCGTTGGGACACAAACCACTCTTTTCCCGCTTCAGGTCCAGTGCTCATGGTGTTCTGCCACTTTAGTCACAAGACTTACTTTTTCTCTTGGGGGACAGCACCCACCAGTGCTTCCACCTCCTGCCCGGCCTTTGGCTATTCCTTCCTTCACTCTGTCACCAATTCACTTGCTCATTCATTCAGAAGTGTATATCAATCACTCTGCTGTCCACTGGAAATGCAATGATGAATAACAGACACATGGTTCCTGCCTTCGTGGAGTTTATGTTCTGTTGGGGATCACCCAGCAAACGGAGAGGTTTCCTGTGAGCTGAGTGTTTCCACGACATTGGGGGAGGGGTGAGATTCCGTAATGGGGGCCCTGCCTGGGCCATCTTGGAGATGCAGTTGGAAGGCTCACATCCTGACTCTGTCTTCTCATGGTGCCACATTTGCAGGAATATCAGTCTGGCTTCGAAAAACCATTTAAAATGAAAATTTTAGTTCAATTTCTTGACAAAATGCCAAAGAGGGGTTTCCCACAGAACATGAGTAACATTTACTATGTTTGAGGTATAGCCCCCTTCAAGGGGTAGGGACCATTCATGCCCCTACTTTATAGATAGGGCCACTAGCTGTAAGGAGATTAAATCACTGCCCAGGGTCACGCAGCTAGTAAGTAATGGGGATTAGATGTAAACCTAAATATTCTGTCTCTTAACAACTATGTTATATTATTTCTTACAAACAGTTCTTAAAACTCTCTTCTCTGTTCTTTTCCTCCTCTACCTCTCTACATAAAGTACCCCAAATGATATTCCTCAAATTTAGACTCCTGGATTTCCCGACTCCTCTTCCCTACCTCCTCTAGTATAGGCCTTTTAAAGGAGAGCAATTCACTGGCTTTGGTTTTTGTTTGTTTGTTTTTGGTTTTGCCATTGTGAACTGACCCATTATCCCAGTTTCCACAAGAAAGTCAGGGCCCAGGATCAACTGAGTAATAGACAGTCGTCCCCCCCTTAAAGGTTTGTGTGTGAACTGTGTACGGGTGAGTGAGTTCTCGCGAGAACAAGAAGGGCAGGTTTTGATCTTTCTCTGGCAGATGTTTTGTGATTTCATTGCCTTTATCACTGTCAGAGAGGGGTTAGAGTTATCAGCCAGGCCAGGAGGGGGAAGAGTGCTCCCTGGGAGTGGGAAGCAACTGTCAAAGCCAGGAGGGCTTTGGGATTTCCTCAGTGATAGGAGTATCTTGTTATACTAACAAGGTGACTCACGATGAGCCTCTTTGTGGCTTCAGGATGGAGGACAGTCACCAGAGAGACCAATCACATGATTAGAGAGTTTGAACTTGGGGCCAGCACAGCTTCCAGGGAAGGAAAGAGGACTGGAGGCTTCATTTCAATCACACACACAATGACTCAATCAATCATGCCTACATTATGAAAACTGATGAAAGTCCCAGTAAAAACTCTGGACACCAAGGCTGGGTGGAGCTTCCTGGTTGGTGAGCATGTTGATATGCCGGGAGGGTGGGGGGTCTTGACTCCATGGGGCAGAGGGCACAGAGGCTTAGCATCCAGGACCCCTCCAGGACTGGCCCTGTGCACATCCATTATAATCAAACCAGTTGCAAGCATTCTGCTTCCCTGAGTTCTAAGAAGTGTTCTAGTAAATTGTCAAAACTGGGGTGGAGCAGGGTCATGAGAACCATCAAATTTTAGCCAAGTCAGTCAGAAGTGCGGTGGCCTGGGGACTCCTGGAACATGTGATGGGTACCGGGCAGGCTTCTAGAGGACTTTGACCTTAAACCCACGGATTTTAACTCAGGGTAGTGTCAGATCTGAATCGTAGTAAACCCATTGGGGTGGAAATGGCACAGAGGCCATGGACATGGCTGGTGTAGTGAGAAAATATTCAGGAAGACTAGTTATACCCCAAGAACATGACACCCTTTTCTGAAAGCCCGGCTCTCTTTTGCGAACTCCTGTGCTTGCGGGGAAGGAGCTGGGGTGGGAGGAAATGGCCATGGGGGCGGGGCTGGTGCTGCTGCTCCCACGGACTTTCCCCAGGTGTATCCTCCTGTCTGGTAACACAGACGCCGGCTCCTTTCATTCCCCGCATCTCAGGCGCTTCATTTCTATTTGTGAAGATGCATAATCTGTAGGTTATTTACTTTTTGCTTTGTTCTCCCAGCACCCAGTTTGCTCCTGGCGTGAACAGCCTGCCCTGTGCATTTGCGGCGGGGGCGGCGGGGGCTGCTGTGGGAGGGTGGCAGGTGACAGAGCAGTTAGTGGGGGCTGTGTTTCACATTTCTCACGGAACTTCTGCCTCACGAAACAGCTTTCCTGAGCAAATGTACAATCCCATTTTCTCAGTTAATCACCCCACATGCATAGTGAACAAGTGCAGGCTGTCCTGGGAAGTCATCTTGGGCTTGCACTCTGCCTTTGAATCTGGGGAGGTTATCCACAAATGGTTTAGCATCTCGGAATGCTAGCTGAGAACTAAGAGTCCAGACTACTAATTAGCCACCCAGAACCAAAGAGCCTTTTGTGTCATTTTTGCTATTTTCATAAAAGCATAATCGTGCAAGATGATTTCCCTGAGGAATGAACACCATTAGCTTTGTTATGATACTCTGTGCGGGCTTTCTTATGTAAATGGCTGAGAGGTGAGAGGCATTTAGACGGACACAATGAAACATTCAGAGAAGTGAGGTCCGTGCGTTAGCATTCTGAAAGATTCTGCCATCCGAGGAGAAACTAACCTCGTGGATTACAGCACAGGCACATGGATGCATCTTAATAAACCTCTGGGAAGTCTGACTAGTATGATCTGCAGGGCCCTCCTGACCCTAAGCGGGTTGGTGCCCTCTGTCCTTAACTTCCCGCCTGTCTGCCTGTTCATCATGGGGTTTGGGCATCTTGAGACTAGATATTGGCTGGCAGCAAACAGAAGTGGTGTCTCAGCTTCTCACGAGCTCTGTACCCAGAGAGTCACCACTCCAGACAGTTGCTCATTCATGTTTCTCTAACCCCAACTCTGCCTTCCCACACAGCCATCATCAATGCTCCTCTAGATTTTTGATGTTGGTGGGAGGAAGGAAGTGGCCTACAGGCACATCTGAGTTCAAAGTCTGGCTGCTACCAGCTGGGTGACTCAAGCGTCTCACGAAACTTCTCTAAGCTTCGGATCTCTCCTCCATACAAGTGAATAAGAACAGCTTTCAGGTTTGCTGTAAGAATTACAATAACGTATAGATAAAGCTCTTAGCACAGAACCTGACACATACTAAACACTGGTAAACAGTAGCTAATAACCTCATTATTTACCAAATTTAGGAAAGGGCTATCAGTAGACAGTTTTACTCAGAAGGCCACATGGTTCATGAAAAGTCATTTATAGAGAGTAGTTGAATTGCTTCCAGTGCTGATGAGGACAAAAAAACATTTTTTTTTCCTGTTCCATGGTGGCCATATTTTTTTCTGGCCAGACATTGCGACAGGCACCGTAGGAATAAGAACTGGTGTCTGACAGCAAGCCTGCAACTCTCCTAGAAAATTCATTCCTAACATACAGTTCATTGGCTAGTGAGGTTAAAATGTAAAGATAAGGCCTTTCCCCCCCTTAAAATATCTTACTATCATAAGCTAGAAATAGGTCTCAGTGAGTACTCTTTTTTTCAGCCTCTGTGAAGGCATTTTTAGTTGCAAGGAGCCAGACTCACTGAGAGTACCACAAGCAAGGACTCCTAAGTCAACGGGAGAGGAATCTGGAAACAGAGACTGAAGTGGGACGGCTTCGGAGGGACTGGCCTTCTAGGTTGGTCGGGATTCACAGTGGTTGTGCACACTGCTGCCCCCCTCCTCCCCCCCTCCAAGTAATGTGTTTCCATCAACCTTTTCCTCTCCTCTATTTCTGCAGTTGCCAACTATTCAAATCCTTCAGACTTCCACAATTGGAATTCCTAAAGATAAAGTCCAGTTTGTCGAATGAGCAATACCCTCTTTGGGGAGAGTGCCTTAAGGCTGGATGGGGCATAGGCGTCTAGCTAAGAGGTAGGAGCCCCAGGTTCTTTGATTCAGCCTTGGATAAGTGTTAGAGTCGGTGAGAAAGGCAAGAAGTCTCGATCGGCTGCAGAAGGAAGAAGAGCCTTGAAAGAACAGAATGTGTAGGCTCTGGTGTTCTGTCTTCTCAAAGAGCTAGCTTTCCCATCTCCTTTAAAGCTAGGAAAGAAGTCTGGAGTCTGTTTATAAACAACTACCTTAAAGCCACTCAGAAATATATAGAGTGGGGCAGGTTAGAATGAAGATGTTTTCTTGTTGGACTTATGTTTTCTCTGATTTTTGTCATCATAAAAATGTTTATTTGCAAGAAATTTCTTGGGAGACTCGACTCTAACTACAATGGTTTACTGTCACACAACCTGAACCTTGAGTGTATGATGTTGTTTGACCTACTGGATGTGGGGCATTATAATTCCTCCTTGTATGTTTGTTATGGAAAGTTATTTTTAAATTTACTCACAGCTGTCTAGTAGTTAACCCTTTGATGAATAGTTAACACTCATGTTACCATTAATCCCATCAATAAGCATATTCCTTTCCTCTTGGAGTTGGGCGTGGACCAAGGGAACAGCCATTTTCTTCTCTGTGTAGTTATGGTTGATGACAAATAAATGGCATGTTTAGTTGAGCGGCTTTAAAACACCTACCACTTCCACTGCTACCACCCTGGCCAATTCACCATCTTTGGTCTGGATTTTGCAGAACTCTTCTGTCTAACCTCTGGGCTTCTGCCCTTGCCTTCCTGCAGTCCATACTCAACACAGAAGCCACAGTGACCCTATTAAAGTGGGTCTGCTCTCTTTCACTGGCTTCCCTCATTTTCAGAGCAAAAACTAAATCCCTATGTCACCAGCGAGAACCTGCCCCTTGACCTCTCTAACCTCCTCCCCCATTTCTGTCCCCGGTTCACTCCCTTCTGGCCGTCCTGGCCTCCTCCTTGGAACACTCCAGCCTTGCGGCTCCTGCACCTCTGCTCTTGCATCATGGAATGCTCCTTGCTCATACCTGCAAGACTCCCTTCCTCCCCTCTGTGACTTTTTACTCAAAGGTCGCCTTTTCAGTGTGACCTTTCCTCAGTCATTGCATTTAAAATGTAGTACCCTCCTCACCTCCAAGACAAATATTGTTTAATCTTCCTTCCTTCCACTCTTTTATTTACTTGCTTACTTATTTATCTATAATCCTCACCTGAGGATATGTTTATTGATTTTAGAGAGAGAAAAAGAGAGAAATATCAATGTGACACAGAAACATTGATCTGTTGCCTCCCATACATGCCCTTTCTAGGGATCAAACCCACAACCCAGGTATGTGCCATGACTAGGAATTGAACCCACAACTTTTGGTGTATGAGATGATGTTCCAAACAACTGAGCCATCCCCACTTTATTTTTTTTTTCATAGCTATTGTCACCAACTAATGTACACATATGGCGGGGGAAGTAGGTTTGTAATTGTGAGTAATGCAAAACAGAGCTTATTCTTGCATTATTATTTATTAATTAGTGTATTATTTTATATACAAACAACTATAAACCTACTTTTGCCAACCCTGATATTCTGCTTCTTTATTTTGTTGTCATCTGCTTTCCCTCAGTAGATGGGGACTCTAGTAAAGCAGGGATATTTTTCTCACCAGTCCCTGCCCTAAATTGTTGAATTCCTAGCACCTAGAACAATTTTTTTAAGACTTTATTTCTTTATTTTTAGAGAGAGCAGAAGGGAGGGAGAAAGAGAAGGAAAGAAACATCAATGTGTGAGAGAAACATCGATCGGTTGCCTCTCGCACATCCCCAGCTAGGGACCTGGCATGAAACTGGGCCACATGCCCTGACCAGGAACTAAGCTACCAACCTTCCGTTTGCAGGATGATGGCCAACCTGCTGAGCCACACTGGTCAGGGCATCTAGAACAATTCATGACAGACTGTAGTCTCTCAATATTTGTTTAATAAATCGATAAATGAAAAAATACAAATCTCACCTTTTTTCTTAATAGGAGTTACTGGACTTCCTACTGTTTGGTTGATCTTACGTTGGCCCCCCCGAAAGGTCTGTGATGGGACAGTTTATCTAATGAAGAACATCATTGTACCAGGATTGGTCTAAGTCGCCCAATTCCCTGGGCCAAAGATACAGTTTACATCGTGATTAAGTCAAAGTTAAGGGAAAACTATACTCAGAGAGAGGTAATGTTGGAGTGTCCCTGGAAAATGTAGGGGTACCCAGGGTCCCTCAGGAGATGGAACCAGGTGTACACTTTTGGTCCTATGGATGACCGTGACTGATTACAAACTGGACCACCAACACAGGAGCTGCGTCAACTTGAACTCATTCCCACCCCTGGAAAAATAGCTCAGGGCACTTCTGATTCCCAATCTGGAGCAGAGTCCTGGCTTTCTGGCAGATCTGGAAGCTTCTGGAGAGGAAAGTTTTGAAGGAGTACAAGAGATCCTATTGCTCAAAATATCCTCATTCCATCCATCTCAACTTCTAAAGCATCTAAAATACTACGTTTAGGAGTCTATCCCTGTTAGAGCTGGAAATTTTTTGTTCTTGCTGTTCTAAAGAGCAATCTTCCTAAGATGCTCTTGTGCCCAGAGCAGATAATACATAAACTCAGACTTTATGGAAAATGTCCATCCTTAACAGCTAGCTTTTAGGAAAAAGGCAGAAAGAAATCAATCATTGGCTAAGCGCCTAGAAGGAAAATGAGAGTAGGAGGTGAATGAGTCAGGAAGAAATTCATCCTGAAATAAAATAAAAACTTAACCCCTAAAGAAATATTTCTGTACCTGATGTTAGGTCACAAGGAAATGTTTAATTCAAGATGTCCTACTGGAAAAGCAGGGTTTTTTTTTTGCTGGAATTACCGTATTTTTCAGACTATAAGATACACCTCCCCCCAAATTTGGGAGGAAAATTGGGGGTGCATCTTATAGTCCGAATGTAGCTTACCTGGCTGTTTACACTTACATTGGTGAAACATTATGTTATTTATATTATTAAATATTTTACCACATTTTTTGCTTCAAAAATTTTCCCCCTATTTTCCTCCTCTAAAACCTAGGTGCATCTTACAGTCTGAAAAATACGGTAGTTTTTTACTAAACAAATGACATTGCACCCTTTTGCTTCAGGGCATATCTTTAAATCTTCATCTCTAGATTAAGCATAATGGAAAACAAAGGAACATATTTGTTCTGTCATCTATGGGATGAGCCTTTGGGCAGATGTTTCAGTTTACAGAAAGGCATTGGAAGTTCAGAGGATGAGGTAGCTCTCAGAAAAGCAGGAAGGCAGAATTAAAGCAATGTGTGGTGCCTGGGAGGTTTTCACCTTGCGTAATAACTGTTTACTTCTAAGAGGCACATTTAACCCTCAAAGACTTCTGTATCTGTATTTTTAACTTTTATTTTTTTCTCCTGAAGATGTGTATCTTTGTCTCTGAACTAAAAGAGGTTTTTCCCTGTGGGGTCTGAGACTAAGGAGGCACAGTGGAAATTGGGCCCTTGGGGGATAGAAGGGCTGAAATTGTAAGTTCTTGGGGGTGGGGTGTCCCAACCCTCTCCCATAGGAAGGGACAGGCAAAGGGGACACGCCGGGAAATAAGTAGAGAATTCTCCAGAGGTTGAGGGATTTTGCCCAAAGAGGGAAAATGGTTTTGTAATTTGACTCCTTCTACACTTCAACCAACAGCCATTCCAATTCTTTTCCTCAATCAAATGTGAGCTTCGAAAGCAATGCTTTTTTAAAGATTACTGGTATTTGAGTAGGCTTCAGAACAAGCTGTTCCTTCTGTTTTTAAAGCAATTTTGATCTTCTGATTACTTTAAAAGCAACACATATTTATGCTTGAAAATTTGGAAAATATATCAAGGTATAAAGGAAATAACAATCTCACGTAATCTCATTATATAATATTTTGACATTATATTTCAATCCTTTTCTATTCACATACTCACTTTAAACAGTAATGCAACTATTCTGCATATCCTATTTTGTGATTTGCTTCTTTCCCTTAATTTATCATGTGCTGTATATTTTTCCACATTAAATGTTTTTCTAAAAGTTGTTTTAACTACATAGTATTTTAATACATACAGGTATCAGTATTTATTGAACTATTCCCCTACTGTTGGACATTTAGATTTTCTTTTTATTGCAATAAGAACATTTGCTTTAATTTTAAATAGGAATTAAATACTGCAAATGCAGTTTTAAACAAAGTCTTCATTTCTTCTTCCTACGACCTTACCCCATTAAGCATTAAAATGTCTCTCGGCTGCTGCCGAAGGACAGGACCCTTTCTTGGCTGTCGTGCAAACTGAAGAGGGCTTCCTCTGCGGTTTCCAGGAGGGAGATGGTACAAATGGGACGACGGGAGGGGGAGTGTCTCGTTAGCTGTTGGTCATGGAACTAAATCTGATGAAATCTTTAGGAGGTAAAGTTATGAGCACACGGATTCCAGAGTCTGTGTCTGCTTGGCAACTGGGATGGGGTTAGCTGCTGGGGAATATGAGTTACTCGGAACAGAGTCAACATAATGAGGTTGAAGGTGAGCTGGATCAATCCTACTTTTTTCCTCAGGCTTATTAGGATATAATTGACATAGCACATATATGTTTGAGGTGTACAATGTGATGGCTGCATATGTGTATATATTGCAAATGTTTACCGTAGTAAGGTTAGTTAACTCGTCCACCCCTCACAAGATCGCCATGCTGCGGCAGTCAAAGCCCCACTCTCACAGCTCCTTTTGAGTGTGTAACACCATTGTTAACTATGTTCGCATCAGATCCCCAGCACCTACTCATCCCATACCTGGGAGTGTGTACCCTCTGGCCAGCATCCCCCTTCCCCAGGTCTCGGCAAACCCACTCTCCTCTCTGCTTCTGTGAGTTCCATGTTTTCAATCACTGCTGCCCCCGTGGTTGAGGGGCTGGCCCTTGTCTCACTCACCCTTGTACTTCTTTGCCAGGCGCAGAGTTTGCCGTAGGTGCTCAGCAAATGTTTGCGGTAACATCAAACAGAATAAGTAAAAGCCCAGGAGAGATAAGATAAAGCACTTGGATTATATCTACTTCCTTCCCTTTTAATTTCCTTCTGTTTGTTGTTTCCGTCCTCCTTATCAATTACTCTGGATTAGGATATTTAATTCAGGGTTTATTTATGAACTCTTAGAAGAAAAGAAACTAGAAGAGCAAAAGCCAATTAAATAGGTTAACATTAGGTGGATGTATCATGTTAAAGATCAACTATAACCAGTAATAAAGTAATATAAATATCCCTCAATTTAAATCTCAGCAGATCAAAGGCTGCCTACTTTCTGTTGGTTATGCTTTTTTCTGGACACGGCCACACTTTTAGGTAAATAGAAGAATTGGAAGGAGGGTGATCTGGCATGCATAGGGTTAATTCTTGTGTTAGGTGAAAAGGGTTCCCTAGTGGGTATGAATGTGCCTTCTTCTCTATGGGGAATTTTGCAGCTAGATTTAATTGAATTTGTTACTTTGTATAACACTTGAAGCCCAAGGGAAATTTCACTTGCTTAAATCAGAGAAACAGGATTTTATATAAATCCCAAACGACCCTATAAATACACAGTGTAAAACATATATAATTCTTATGCTTAATTCAATTCAATAAACCTTTATGAGACACTTACTACATGGGAGGCACACTGTAGGGAGAGGCAGCTCCTGTCCTCAGGAAGCTGAAAGTTCAGTGCACATGTCTGATGAAATCAGGGCTAGGTGGCGTCTTCCTGCCCCAAACATACACTTGACACAGGGAGACCTTGAAGCACTAAGTGGAGGAATGTCACAGAAGGGCCCAGGCTGGATCAGAATGGCAGGTGTCCCCAAGGTGGGACAGCTCTGCTTTCTACTCACAGCCAACACTCCTGCCACGGCCCTTCTCCCAGCCACCAACACTTCTCCCACACGTGGAACAGAGTCCCCAGCTTCAAACCTACTTGGGGGTCACAGATACTTTTAAGAGTTTAATGAAAATTTTTAGAGTCCCTTCTCAGAAAACTGAAATAGGTTCATACAGACAATGCCGTAAGTCTCTTCCCGACCTGATACCCATCCAGAATTAGAGCTAAAGTCACCTCTGTCCTGGCACTGACCAGCTGCCCTCCTCTGTGCTGACCACACAGAGGGGAGAGAGCGCTCCAGATGCAGGAAAGGTCCGAATGTTCATGCTCAGCCACTCGGAAAGGAAACCAAGTAAGACGTCAAAAGTAACGGCTCCCTATCTCTAGCTTGATGGAGATATAAGTGATTCAGTTTTTTTTTTTTTTTTACAGAGAAAAGTTGAAAATTTATTACAATATTTAAAATTGTAAAAGAGTAGCAAAACCTCTGAAAATTATCTAATATAAAATACTTATTCTGGTGTTGACAAAAGGTATCTTTGAAATAAAATAATTCCTTACATGGTAGATAGATTCAAAAATTTAAAGGTATAATGGAAAACAATGGAAAGTCATTTTTATTTTAAAAATAAAGACTTATTTGTGATATAGGAGAGGAAAGTAGATTGTTTTATTATTCTTTACCCCTAAGTTTTTCCTCTGGCCTTTTTTAATCATTCTTGTTTTTCCTTCCTACATTTGAGCTCAGGTTATTTATACAGAAAAGACTACAGATTTATTAAGCTATCAAAAAGAAATAACTTTTTCAAATATCAAGCCAAATTTATGGGGGAAAAATCCCTCAAGGTAAACAGTAGTTTGGAAATGTGATTTTTTTTTTTTTTTTTGGAAATGTGATCTTTGAACAAAATATTGAGGACCTTGTCCTGACTGGTGTAGCTCAGTGGATTGAGCACGGGCTGTGAACCAAAGGGTTGCCGGTTCAATTCCCAGTCAGGGCACATGCCTGGGTTGCAGGCCAGGTCCCCAGTGGGGGCCACGTGAAAGGCAACCACACATTAATGTTTCTCTCCCTCTTTTTCTCTCTCCTTTCCTTTCTGTCTAAAAATAAATAAATAAAATCTTAAAAAGAGGACCTTTAAGAAAATAAACTGATTGTTTTGGCTCAGATCTGCTTTGCTGCTAAATGTATACAGCTACAAACTTAACTCAACCATAGTCTACGTAAACTTTCTTTCTGTAGCCTGACCCCAGGGGGGCAGAAACAGCCTTCATCAAAAATGTTTTGATGCAGTTTTGTTTTATTTTTTAAGTGAAGAATTTTGACCTCACATTGACTTTCTAATTTTCGTTTCCTGAGCTCCCCCTACCTAGGTTCTGAATACACAGAGGGCCACGTTTGATAATCCTCAACACTCAAAACTGTATATAGAGATATCTCTGAAGAAAATCATGATGAACACAGTTCATTATGTAGAGTTGATATATTTGATGGAATTCTATCCCTTAGCAGCACTTTCATGGGAGTTCCAATCACTACATTAACAATTCATCCAAAAGATGCGGTCACCTAGGGGATTTGTACCGAGGCCAGGGCCGTGTCCCAAGTATGTATGTGCCTGAGGCTCCCACAGTAACTATGAAGGAAGTCCTGGGTCCCCAAGGGCTTCTGGGAGACACCAGGTTGGGAGGGTCAGCTTTGGCCTCACCCCTCAGAGGCAACACAGATGTGGCAGAAGCTGCTAAATGTTCCCTTAGTGCCCAGTTTTTCCTTTTAAAGCTACAGTCTAGTCAACACAAACTGCATTTCCCAGGTTTCCCCGGATTGGGCGTGGCCCATAGCATATGGAAGTACTATGTATAATTAAAAATGATATGTTTATAAATGCAGGTTAAAATATCTAAAAGGTCTAGTTTGTAATTGGAACCACTCATTAATCAAAGGCCTCTTAACATTATTTCTAAACTTTATCATATTTGTAATATAATAAAGTTTGTAAGGAACTTAAAATCTTAAGAAACAACTAGATGCTGAGTTGTGAATATATTTCTTTCATTGTTGAATAAATTTAGTATTAAATTTCTGATCAAAATATAATTTGTGTTAAAGGTTACTGTTTGGGGTATCCTATACTGTTAACACTTCAAATGTTCAGCTAGGCCTGAGAAGGGAGATGTGACCTTCCTATAGATCTGGGTCACTGGCTAACGCACTGATGTCCACACTGTTACATACTCTAGTCACCAAATCCCCAGGCAGATGACAGCTACCTGAGACAAGGGGTAATAATAATAATCAATTGCTCTCCACAAAAACAGCTGATGCTGTATACGGTGCCCATTGGCTCATCTTTCTTTGTTTTTGGAGAAGTGGGGGCTTTTCAGTTCAGAGACCATAGCAGCATATCTCCAAGGTATTTAATAATTTCAGACTGCTCACGTATACCACATTCTTTGGTTAACTGTGACCTTTAGCAAAGAGAGAGAACAAATGAATTAAAATGAATACCCCTGGCAGTTAACAGAACTGCCTTAGGCATTGTTTGTCCAATATACATGAGACAAAATATTGATCGAAATGTACAAATTAAATCAGGAAGGAATGGAGGAATTTCTTAATGCCATGCAGACCTCTTTGGGCTTTGAGCCAGTAGGTTGGCCCGATCTAATACAGAACAAGTAGCTAAATTCTTAGGAATTTCCATTTTCCCTTGGTAGAGCTTCCACCAGTCTTTAGGAAATGTATTGAAATAATCGGAGTCCATAGTCTGTGAGTCTGGGGTGGTGGTGGGAGGGGAGGCGCTGAAGCCCAGGCACCACTGGGTGAGCAGTGCTGACTTAGAAGTGGAGTTGAGTCCCCCTCACTAACTGGGTCAGTTCGGTCAAGTCAGCTCAGCAATTCGAGTGTGAGTTTCTTCATTTGAAAGAGCTTTTGTTAGAATCAGATGACTTGATGTATGGAAAAGGGTTTTGCAAACTGAAGTGTGCCTTATAAGGGATTCTACAGGCTGTGGTTTAAAGCCCAGAAACACGGGGTCCATAAGGGTAAATTTTTAATGGATTACAGTACACATAGTTATATGCACCCCTCATACTTCTAAAGAAACCTGTAATAGGATAAAGAGAAAATGTTTGACTTAAAGACAAATTTTTTAACAAGCCCAGACTGAAGCCTGAGTGATCAAGCTGCCAGGATTGGAAAAGTTGTGACGTTCCCAGACCCCTGCTCACGCAATCAGAGGGTATTGCGGAACGTCTTAGTTTATGTTACCAGGATGGGTGACTACTTGCTAATGACTGTTTATCTGACTCTTTATTTTCAGGTGAGACTTTTAACTTAAGCTCAGATTGTTTTTTTCAACCACCCTTCAGGCACCTCCTCCTGGCGTTTGTATAGGCACCTAAGTCTCCATCTTCTTCCATGCCTTTGTGAGACCCTCCCCCAACCAAATGTGCCCCCCCCCCCAAATAACCAAAGTTGTTTCTCTAGTCTGTATGCATGTTGACTATGGGCCTCCATCAGCGCTGGAAAATGTAGCTTGCATCCATGGACAATGTATGAGGATAAAATCCCGGGAACCATCCTGCACTTCTTTCTTTCTACTTTGTACCCATCCACGGATCACTGAATTCTGTTGACTTTCCCTCCTAATACTCACCTGCTGTTCATTTCCATCGTGATCCTCACCCAAACCCATAGCATCGCCTGGCAGAACTTTTGCAACGGCCCTCTTGCAGGTCTTCCTGCCTCCAGTAAACGCCCCCCTCAAACCCATTCCCCTCTTTCCAGCCGGAACTGGGACTCACTCCTTCTAAAGCGCAAGATGGTAACTCCCCTGCCTCACACACTGCAACTCTGGCCTCTCCTGGACTGGGAGAAGGGCAGTGGCTCTCCAAGTTGGCTGCCATTTCGATCAACTAGGAAGCTTTGAAAGAAATGCTGATGCCTGGGATCCAACTGCAAGGCTGATTTAATTGGTCTGGGGGACAATGAGGTGTCAGTGATACTGTTTTCTTTGTGTATCCAGGATTAAGAATCTATAGGAAGCTATCCAACTCCAGTGAGCAAGTTCTGGAATCAGACCAAATTGGGCCCGACCCTTTGCTTTGCCACTTACTAGCTTTGTGATTTGGGGCAAGATTTTTGACCTGCAGGTTCCATTATGAGAATAAGAAATGAGAATAAGAATCATACGTAACACATTAGGGTTTTGTGAGGACTGGGGAGTCGCTGCATCTCTGGTGCTTTGCAGAGTACCTGGCACGCAGTGAGGACTCTTATTGCTGTGATTGCCATTATCGTTATGTCATTGTCACCATCGTTACCAAATTTGTTCCACATACCACCCCTCATCATCTTACCTAGTTTCTCAACAAGGGCAGGAATTTTGGGTAGGAATGTCACTGTGCCCTGCACAGCTGGGTATCCAGCATCCACGGTCCCTGACTGCCGTGTGCCAGCCACCATCCCCTTCCAAAATGTCCATCCCCTGTGGGGTGGGAAGGACACCTGGTTCCACTGGAGCCTGGCTGCATCTCTCGCTTTTCATCTCCTCAGTTCTCTCCATTCCCTCTCACTTTTTTGGAGCAAAACTGAACAAGGAACAGTTTTAGTTGTAGGGCCCACACTGTTGCTCCTGCTTGAAACACACATTTGCACCTCTCTCTCCGGCCACTTTGATCTCACTCCTCTTTGGAGCTTTTTCCAGAAACTCTCTCTCCCCAGTCAGTATTAGCTAGTGGCTCACGCTACTTTATCATGTGTGAACTTTGCACATTCCTTTAGTCAGATATGTGTTCTCTGATTTGTGTTTATATTGACTCCCTATGAAAGATTCTCTACATGGTTTTGCTTAATACACAAAATAAAACTGAATATATTAACATTTCCATGTTCTAAGAGATGACTCTTAGGTTCACAGATATTAAGTAAGTTGCCTGAGTTCACACAACCAGTAAGTGTCAGAGCTGGAATTTTTCTGACTTCAGATTCCGTACTTTTCCCACTGCACCACCATGTTCTCGTGCTGTGGTAAGAAATCTTACCTTTCTCGTGCTGTGGACAGGTAAGAAATCTTACCTTTCTCTCTTTCACTGACAACGAGCTTCTTAGGGCAAGGCCTAAGTATGATTTCTCTTTGCAGCCCCAGCTATGTCTGGTACACAGTTGTTGCTTAATAAATGCTTGTTGAATTTGATAAAAATGCCCTTTCATAGTGAAGCCATGTGGGTGAGTGTTCATGCTGTTCTGACATCATCTTCTTGGCTTGGTTTTGAGGTCCTTGAGGTGAATAAGAACCTGGTCTTACTCATCTTTGTTTCCCTGAGTCTGGAAATTGGTTAACTCACAGTAGGAGCTCAATAAACATTCATTAGAGTTATGTAAAATAACAACACATTATCTTTACAGTTTGTGGCTTTGGAACACAGCCCGTTTTTTCCGGCTTTTCCAAGACCCAAGACCCAAGACCAAAATGGAACTGTTTTAGAGTTTTCTTGAAAAACTTCAATCTCAGAGAACCTCTGAGAAGGACAGAACAATATTAACGAAGGAAGCTGTTGAGGAGACATGATGACCGGAACCCGGACAGTTCTCTTTCGTTTGTAAAAATGCTGTTACAATGGAGGAGAAATTAGTCGGGACCTAGAGCTCGGCAAAAAGTTCTTAGACTTGACACCCAAAGCAAAATTCACGAAAGAAAAATTTACAAGTTGAACCTCATCAAAATGAAAAACTTTTGCTCTACAACAGAACCTGTGAAGATGGTGAAAAGACAAACCACAGACTGGGTAAAAGTATTTTCAAAGTACACTTTTGACAAAGGACCAATTTATAGAATATACAAAGGACTCTAAAATATCAACAGTAGAAAACCAAAATAATCCAATTATAAAATGGGCAAAAGACATGAAAAGACATTTAACTGGCGAGGATATGCAGATGGCAAGTAAGCACATGAACAGTCATTTGGCATCATTAACCACCAGGAAAATTCAAGTTAAAATCACAATGAACTATTGCACGCTTATCAGAATGGCCAATATAAAAAATGGTCATAACACCGAGCACTGGTGAAGATACAGAAAAACTGGAGCCCTCACACATGGCTAGTTGGAGTGAAAGGTGGGGTACAGTCGCCTAGGAAAAGAGTATGGTAGTTTCTCCAAAAAATTAACATGGGCTTAACATATGACCCAGCAATTCCTTTTGGGTGTCTATCCCAGGAAAATGAAAACTAATGTTCATGCAAAAACCTGTACGTGAATGTTTATAGTGGCTTTATTCAGAACAGTGAGAACACTGGAAACAATCCAAATGTCCTTCAATCACTGAATGGTTAGACAAACTATAAGTACCCTTATACCACGGAAAATGACTGTACAATAACAGGAAAACATGAATATATGCAACAAGTTGGATAGATCTGAATGTAATTATGTGGAATGAAAACATCAGTCTCAAAAACTTACATACTATAAGATTTCATTTATATATTATTCTTGAAACAGCAAACTTGTGAAGACGTGGAAGAGATGAGTGGCTGCCGGGGAGGCTGTGGGAGCAGGAGGCAGGCAGCTGTGGCTGTAGAAGGTTAGCACTGAGGACCCTTGCAATGGAACTGTTCCCTGCATTGACTGCGGTAGGACTCACAGATCTACACCTCGGACTCACTGCGCGTGATTAAAGACAAACAAGAACGCATGGAAAAATGGCAAACTCTGAATAAGTTGGGGGACTGCTCAAGGTCAATTTCCTGGTTGTGATATTATTCTACGGTTATTCATGATACTACCATTGGGGGAAAGACAGGTGAAGAGCACACACACATTTATAGGTATACATGTTGATTTGCATGTAAATCTATAATTATCTTAAAATACATTAAAAAAAACTCCTGCATAAATTGTCCTAAATGAGATAGACTTTTATTATCACTTCTCATTTTATAGGATGAGAAAGACTCAAGACAATTTAAGGCGTCTTGCCTGAGCTCACGCAAACATGAAGTGCAGGAACGGAATCTGATCCCAGGTTTCTCTGACTCCGAATCTGTGTCTCTATTTTTTACTATTTTATATTTCTAGAAATGATACCAGAAATCCTACCAAGTTTTTCTGTGGATGGTTGCAATGAAAACAAACATACTACCATAGATTATGAGCTCTCCACGGAGAGATTTGGTTCATTCCCTAAGGAGAGAGACTGCCGTGTCAAGTAGGAGGTGGGACAGGCCTGGAAGGATGCTGGTGACCGGCAGAGGGGACAGCATCAGAGATCATCCTTACTTCCTTCACTGTTGTGCCCATAAGTGGCTCTGTCGTGGGCTGATTCTGGTACCCAGAAGCTTCAGATGGTTGAAGTGACGTACCACGTCGCCTCTGGCATTCCAGACTGGAGTTAGAACAGAGAACCTTAGAGGAAGCCTCTTCTGCAATTTGTTAAGCGCACTGGACCCTGTAGTCGGCCAGGGAATTCTGGGGTTCTTTAGGATAAATCCCAGGGCGATTTGTGTGTCTCCTGGACGCACGCATGCTTCCTGCAAGGTCTGGAACCGCGTATATTGTTTTTATGAGTTGATTCTCCATCATGTCAAAGTTTTGATAACAGAGAAGAGCCTTCTGTGACATGTGTCAGAATCCCAGCACACAGTGCGACAGCCAATGCACTTTCCTGTAAACGCTTAACAGATAGTTGTTGACTGATTTACAAGGTCATTTTAATCTTACCTGAGTACTAAGCAAGTCAGACTAGAATCATTATTTATCATGTCAACATTTCTACAAGCTTCCTCTCAAGGTCCAGGGCTGGCTTTCCTTCTGGAACCAGGTTTATATAATATGGAAGGCTGTTTTATTTTCAATTTTTTTAAAAAAAATATTTTTTTAAGCTCAGAACACATATGTAGTATACTGAATTTTCAGTCTTGTAGTTCTTTCTTTAACAAGTTATGTAAATTGTGAGTAGTGAGGAACACAGAAAAATGTGTTCTGTGTTTTTCCCTGACCAGCGTGGCTCAGTGGGCTGGGCATTGGTTTGATTCCTCATCAGGGCACCTGCCTGGGTTGAGGTCTAGGTCCCTGGTTGGGTACATGAAAGAGACAACGGATCAATGTTTCTCTCCCCTCTTTCTCCCTCCCTTCCCCTCTCACAATAAATAAATAAAATCTTTTTTAAAAAGCATTCTTTTTTAAAAAGATTTTATTTATTTCTAGAGAAGGGAAGGGAAGGAGAAAGAGAGGGAGAGAAGCATCAATGTGTGGTTGCCTTTCACGTGCCCCCCACTGGGGACCTGGCCCGTAACCCAGGCATGTGCCCTGACTGGGAATCAAACTGGCGACACTTTGGTTTGCAGCCCATGCTCAATCCACTGAGCTACACCAGCCAGGGCTAAAAAAAAAAAAAAGCATTCAGTGTTTTGCTTTTCTTTGAGCACAAGACACTGGCTACTGCCCAACACACATAAAGATGAATGTGACCTCCCACCCTGCACCACTGGTACACACACACTCTACCTGCACTTTAAAGGACTTCAACGGAACACACTTGCTCTTGGGCAGGAATAATATAAGAATTCTACTGTATTCAGAAAAGACAGAATTTGCCAACAAAAATCCTGGTAAACGATGTTAGTGTTAGTGACTAAACAGTTACAAGAACTTAGATATATGGAGAGCTTTAGTCTGCTTTTTAAACAAACAACACAGACTGGAGCCCTCCTGATACTAACCCACCTGGGCTTGACAGACTGAACGGAAAGGATGTGCTGACTTACAGTTAAAAGCAACAGAGCCTTTTGGAGATTCCAGAAAGGAAACTTGTCTCCTCATACCTTCATCACATTTAAAGACTTAACAGTTCCATTTGTTTGGGAGAAAAATTTCTAAGTGCTGTGGAATGACACTGAACTGTGGTAGATAGATAAAAGTGATCTTTTTTTCTTTTCAAATGGTAAAAAAAAAACTTTTCAATTTGGAGGTAATGGGGAAAAGCCTCCCACACTTAAGGAGGGAAAAGAATTGAAACTCAGTGCAGGTGCGGGCGGCACTGCCTGGTGCTGAGCTCTGGGGAGCTGCAGCCCTTTGCTTGCGAGCAGAGTGCCAGCTGCAGCCTTATTGAGCGTTCTTAGTAGGAAGCTAGATGAGATGAGAACCAGAGGGTTTGCGGAGTCCCAGGGTGGGATTTCCCCAAACACTGCTTAACGAGATCGACAGCCAAGGAAAGGCTCTCACAGAGCCTGGCAGGGCCTGAGGGCCCTTGAGCAAAATGCCAGCACAGATAACAGCGCCAGTTTGAAAATCTGACAAATTTGCTAGCCCGCCATAAAGTCTTCCTTTCACTAAAAAAAAAATAAAAATAAAAACATCATTATTTTGCCATATCTTCACTTTCCAAAAATGTGTGTTCTTCCTTTGCAGAAAATCACTCAACATTCTTACTTCTTACTTTGTTTTATTCATTGTGATGTATTTATTATCTCTCTCCTCCAGGTTAACAGGACAGTATGCGTCACGATCTGTTCCAGATGGGAGCTCTTTTCCTTTTACATGCACTGTTTCTCATGCCAGTGTTGAAGACAAATCTCCATCTCCCTCAGACAAATACTTCAGTTGTGCTTGTTCCATCTAAGTTATGAAGCTTTGGTTTCTCGTGCTTTGTGTCTCTCAAAGACTGCAATCCGTAAAGTCCTGCGTATTAAAGATGAAGCAGCTTATGTGCCAATGTGCTAACAGTGAAGAGAAGCTGTCCTGAGATTTGCAATTCGATGCCTATAAACTACACACGTACCGCTGTCTTCAAGTCCAGTTCTGACACATGACTGAAGTACTTGGTAACTCGTGTACCGAGCAAGCATCTTTGTTTTTTTCTATGTGAACATTTCATAGACCTATAGAGATCTACAAGATACATCAATCTTTCAGTTGCAAGGGTCAGAAAACCAACCTGAACTCATTTACTTATTATTCCATTGGCCTTCAGTTAGAAACTCAGAGATAAAAAATATTGAGAATTTCAGTACAGTCACTATAGAGTATGGACCCCCAAGTACAGGGCCCCTCTGAGCCAGAAGTAATGGAGTGGCATTGTGGGTGAAGTCCTGCTTTGCTTCTGATACTAATTACCAGTATGATGTTGGCATAGTCTCTTTAATTGCTTTCTTACTGACAAACAAAGTATTTTGGACCAGACCAACTTTTCCCGTTATCCAATAACAGACTTCCTTAGAAATAATTTAATAATTGCTCCTACTGGGGCAGAAGATTTCATGTAACTTTAAAATGACAGTTTCCATTCTCCTCATTGGACACTTAAAAAAAACAACACTTCAGTATTTGGTCTCACCCTCCATGAAAATACAGACACACGCAAGCATAATGTTTTCAATTCCAAAGAAATCTTAATGAAACGCTTGACATTCAGGTGACTCATCACTGACTGGCCAGCTTGCTCAGATATATGTAAGTTCAATACAACACTTCGCCCCAACACGTTTATCAGATTTGAGACCAGATGGCTCCCCTGCGAGGCTTAACCCTCCCTTCTCAGGTGCTTGAGCACGCCTAAAGAGCGTGCAACAGATAAAAACTTTAAAACAATTTTAAAAACTATTGCTTTAAATAAGAACTAAATCTGTGCTTGTGAAATCCTATTTTTACAGTCCATTGCTAAGTATTAGTAGCCTGGAGCAAGGCCCAGACAACCGAATGTCACATCTAATAAAATATACTTTCCTGGAGAAGCAGCTTCTGATCTCCACAACACGGTCCCACGCAGGGGCCTAGAACCTTCTGCCAACGCAGGGATGCCAATGAAGTCACAGGCTGTGTCCCCTATTAAGACCCAGGTTTTGCCAGACCAGCCCTTGTTGTGAAAGGATATGATTTGTTGTGACACTTAAGTGACAAAGCAGCTCATAATAGGGAGCTGGTGATGAAAGGGGAGAGCGTGGGGGAATCATAACTAAAACATAGAGGCCACTTCTTCCAGCTCTTTTCTCTGGAACTGTAAGCGGTGGGGGAGTGAGAGTGGACTGGAAAAGCTGTAGAGGAAATAGCACTGAGGACTCGAAGAGAATGCAGTAGAAAAGGGTCTTCATTATCATTTCGCCTGCATGGAAACTTAGCATACCCAGGCTCTTACATCAGCTGTGTTTGCCGCAGAAAACAACACGCAGCATCTCCAGGCTTTTCCACGATAAATTCAGAAGAGCAAGCGTTCTTAAAGCAAGTGAACAAAGAATCAAAAGGACAGAGACTCTTTTAGAACATGGGAAGGAGTGTGCAATGTCAAGTAGTTAAGATCAGAGATTCTGCCCGCTTTCACCTCTTCCTACTTTTTTGGACATGTTGCTTACATTATTCTAAGTTTATTTTCTGATATTAACATCTCACTAAAATTTTGTTCTTAAGATGATTCATAGAAAGTGCTAAGGTAGCTCTCTACCAAGAAAGTAGTACAATCAGGGTGTCCAACCTTTTGGCATCTCTGGGCCACACTGGAAGGAGAAGAGTTGTCTTGGGCCACACATTAAATACATCATGACACGTAATCACAAAAAATCTCATACTGTTTTAAGTAAATTTACAATTTGTGTTGGACTGCATTCATACCATCCTAAGCCACATGTGGCCCATAGGCCACAGGTTGGACACCCTTGTAACATGTTTAATAAACACTACTGTTACTGATATTATGATTTCTACACTATCAATCATTGTAAGCAGAAATTTATGTTTGCCATAGCCATTAGCCTCTTTTTCTTTTTACATGATTCCCAATTTTGTTTGGGTGCTTCTACCTCAGGGAAGGTGACCCTCTCCCCAGCTCAGGCTGACTCCTGACAGATCTGACAATTCTAGTAATCTCCACCACCCTCTCCCGCCCCCCAACCAACCAGAGATTGAATTACACAGGCAAGGAGACAGGGTCTGGCTGATGAGACAGGAGAGAAGTCTACCACTGCAGGAGGGGGGCACTCTGGGAAAGATTTCATTGCTTTTTAGAAGAGACACAAGGGACAAAATGACCTTTCACCCAATGTCTCCAGATGTAAAGTTTGGAACTGTGGTAGCATCTTAGGACTATGAGGGGGGCTACTTCTGAGGGCACACATGTTCCCAATGACAGCATGGAACCACTGAACTAGCCAACTATGGAAGAACCATCTTATCTCTGGATTCCTTGTTAAGAAAAAGAAATCTTCTTGTAGTTTAAAACAGTGGACAGTATTTTTCCTATAGATGAAGGTAGCCTAACAGAACCTAAAGTACAGAACACATAACAGGAAAGAACACATTTCCTGCCCGCAAGGTTGCTTCCAGTTGCCTCTAAAGCCATCCAAGTGGCCTCTGCCATGAGGATGCTAATCGTTCTCCCACTTTCTCCCTGCTCATCTCCCCACATAAAGATCACCATTGCCCATTAAGGGCACAATAAAAGAATCATCAAAATAAAGATACATGTATGTGTGTGCATACTCTTTACCATACTGCAGCCCCAAATTAAAATCTAATTGCTAAGGATCTAAAATATTAATTTAGTAATTATCTTATTCAGTAAAAGATCCTCAATCACCCATTAAAGGTACAATAAAATAGTCGATAAACTCCCGGTGCCGTAGAAACACTGGCCCCTGGGAGGGACTGTGGATCCCACACTGGCTTTTCCTCCAGCAATCACCTCCCCCCTGGCTTGTGACCAGCCTGGGGAGCAAGGAGAGCTCAGTGGGAGAACCACACCAGGTTCAGAGAGGGTGGGAGGCACAGACCCAGAGCCCAAGTGCCTGCAGCCAGGGAAGAGGAGGTAGAGGGACACACTGGGTGACACCTTCAAAGGGCCGTCTGGCCTGCTGATGGGATTATCCGGGGGTCCTTTCCTAGGTGAAAAGGAGATCAAAGGTATAGAGCCAATGAACACCAGCTCATCTCCCATTCAGGAAGGACTGTATAAAGAAATGCATGCCAAGGCAGGCTGACTTGGAAATGAACTTTTCGTCTACACCTCTGTGTGGAAGTTTCTTGACCTTTTCCCATTTGAAGTCACGTAACCCTAGACACATTTAGCTGTCTGCCTGAAACACCTGGTCGCAAAGCGTGTTTTCCCCACAGGCTGAATTCTCATCTCAGAGTAATTTCCAGTTTCTTTCGGGCTTTGAGGTGGTATTACAATGAGGTTGTGTTAGCTTGAATTTATTTATTTATTTATTTGCTCCATAAATCAGGTAGGGTGAGGGTTCTTTTTTTTTTTTTTTTTAACTCTACAGACCTCATATTCTGAACCCCAGATATTAGCTTTAAATACATAACTGAAATAAGACTGGGCTTCTCAGTCTCTCTGTCTGTCTCCTTCTCTCTGACTTGAAGGGAATTAGCTCTCCAGCTACTAAACAGAGAAATAAAGAAGGAAAATAGAACAGCCAACAACACCAACACCCAAAGCCTAACTCCAAAACATTGACGGCTAATGCAGAATTTTTAAAATTTTAAGTTTTATTGTTTTTTTTTAAGATTTTATTTATTTATTTTTTAGACAGAAGGGAAGGGAGGGAGAAAGAGAGGGAAAGAAACATCAATGTGTGGTTGCCTCTCACGTGGCCCCTACTGAGGACCTGTCCTGAAATCCAGGCATGTGCCCTGACTGGGAATTGAACATGCAACCCTTTGGTTCCCAGCCCACGCTCAATCCACTGAGCTACACCAGCCAGGGCAAGTTTTCTTGCTTTTAAACATATAACACAAAAGATGTTTCCATTGGAATACATTAAGACAATTCAGAAGCCTGCATATTGACAAAAAAAGTGAAAGTTCCTCACCACTGTGCTCCATTTCCCAACCTAACTTTTCTCTTCAGAGGCAACAACTATTAAGAGTCGGATGTACATCTTTCCAGACATTTCTCTTTGTATTTACACAGATGTATGTTACGTGCGACATGTTTATCAGAGGGAGAAATCAAGGGGAATTATAGGAGGATTCTGTGTTGGGATCAGGTTTAGTTAGTATACCTAAGATCAACAAGGCCTTTAAAGAGACCAGTTAAAAGAAGGACACAACCAAGGAATGGTTGGCGCTTTTGAAAACTACAAATGTTCAGAGAGACTAAAGCAAGAAAGAGATTCGACTGAATAGAATGAAAACTCTTGGTTAAAAAAAAGCAATCTGTATATTGCATTCTCCATCGCTCCAGCTGTAGGACCCCTAGTTTATGGTATTGACGTTCTAATGAGAGAAACCACGTAGGAACGTATGGACAGTCGTTGGAAAAGGCGGTGGCTGCAGAGCCAGGCAGGTTTGCTTTGATGGGTGGCCTAGGGTGGAGCTGGGTAGGGGTTGGGATTGCACACAAAAATAATGCCAGGAGGGAAAGGGACACAGTGAAACCAAAAGAGCTGACACGTGTCTCAGGTCTGCAGGCTCCAGTGAGCTTCCGGGCATCGTTGACTTGTCTCCCCACCCCCTCGCTTGAGTCGGGCTGGAATTAAGTCTACATAGGTAGTTGTTTATCTGTCTTAAGGCCTGTCCTACCTGATGTCTTTGTTTCCCAAAACTCTAGAAGTTAGGGAACCGGGATCAGGGAAAAAGGAGTTGTTTATGTTCTGCAGGGCCCAGGTAATGGTTCAGACTACTCCAGGGGAGTGTGTTCACACATGTGTGCATGTGACATTTCCCTCTATTTCCTTTCCTTTGGGAAACTGCTGACAGGAAGTTGGACTGACTGAAAAGTGTACACTTTTTCGTTCTTTTATTTTTTTCCTCTTCATTTGGTCTACAACAGAGATAGGATGTTTGAGCTCCAGAAGCCATCTGCCGTCATGAAGCGGCTTTAAAGAAAGAAGTCGCGGGGCTGGAGTGTTGGGGGAGAGAGAGAAGGAGCTTGTGTTTATGGGAGTTTGGGAGCACCCACTTCTGTTTTGGATTGCCTACCTCTGTTGTTATTCTGTTGTTCTTTAGTGTATTTCTTAAATATTTAACTCATTGTTATTTCAGTTTTCTGTTACATGAAGCCAAATTTAATCTTCATATACTACACATTCTTCTTTTTGTTTCCCTTCCTTTCTGGTGTTTTGTTGGATTAAGGTTTGTTGTTATTTTAATTGTGGAGTTATTTTATTGTATTTATTTTTCTCAAGATTTTATTTATTTATTTTTAGAGAGAGAAACATCAATGTGTGGTTGCCTCTTGCATGCCCCCTACTGGGGACCTGGCCCACAACCCAGGCATGTGCCCTGACTGGGAAGCGAACCAACAACCCTTTGGTTCACAGTCTGGTGTTCAATTCACTGACCCACACCAGCCAGGGCAATTTTTAACATATATTTTTAAGTTACACATAAACACAATGGATAAGAGAAATTGCTGTCTAATAAAGTGCTATTATCAATTTTCATGTAAAATGAAGAATTAACTGTTGTAAATCTTTATTTCATGGCTTATATTTCCTTTAAATAGACCTATATCAAATAAATGATTAAAATGTCAAAAGCATTTTGTTTTGAGAAAGTCTGCGATCTATAGTTAAAAACATAGATGAAATAATTCTGAGTAAGAGAATAAGACAAGCACATATGGATTCATTCACCGTATTTAGCCCATATTAACAAAACCCAACCAGTGTGACTATCAAAGATAAGAAAGCATACAATTCATAACAAAAACTGTCATTTAAAATCAATGTTTTATGTACCAACCAATTCAACATAATTATAAATGTAAATATAAATGTCATTCCCCCCAAAAAAAAGTCGTTAGCGTGCTAGGAAATATCTTCTCAAATATAAAAACAACTAAATGTTACAAATAAAATATTTCAGTTTAAATATCTAAGAAATGGCTTTCTAAAATATAACAATTGATATCAGGCCACTACGGAACTTGTCTGAGGTGGGGACCTTGAAACAAAGACGCCAGTGATAAGACCACTCATGAATAATGAATGTAAGCATGAGCGAAGCGGCAGCCAAGAAGTCACGAGACCCAGGATAGAGCTGCATATACAATTAGACACAATTTACTTCCCTGATTAATCAGTGCCAGGCAGAGGGCTCCAAGCACAGGCTGGCATGTCATAATACATTGTGATCATCTCAATAGCAAGAATTCTGCTTCATTCATGTCTGCACAGTAAATGCCAAATGTTTGCTATTCAAGAAAGGAGATGTCAAGATACCCAACAAACTGACTGCTTCATGACTGACTCGGGGTCAGTCCAGTGTGGCTAATAAATATTAGCCATCTCCAAGAAGAAAGACAGAGTTACGCCATGGTCGAACCCAGTGTTAGAGGTGGGAAGGAGCAGGTTTAATGTTTGCGTTTATAATTTGTTCTCGTGATGGTATGACAGGAGTGTCTTGCTCGTGTGTGTGCGTCTGTGCTTTCATGCGAGTGTGCACATGCTGGAAGAGCCCAAAGGCAGTTTCAAATGAGGCTTTCCTGGAAATCTGATTTTGCCTCAATGCCTACCCCTAACCAGGCAGTTGTGTTTGCTATACTGTGGGAGCCTTGGTGAGTAAATTGAAGAATAAAAATAAAAATTCATTCCTTATTCACAGCGGGACTATGCTTAAGACTATCTATCTCCCTTGTGCTCACTTTTCTTCATTTTTTAAAGCAAGAAAGAGATCATAAGATATCTTAGACAAAAAGGGGAAAATAAACTAAGGTAAAATTCTATAAAATAGACAAAACAGTGAAAGTACAATCATGCGCTGCATAATGATACTCAATGGACCACATATACAACCATCATTCCAGAAGATTAGAATTGAGTGGAAAGATTCTTATCAACCAGTGATGTTTTAACTGTAGTGATATCTCAGTGCCTTCTGCAGGGAGTGACGCCCCTTTAAGAAGAGCCCCAGGCAGGTCCTTCAGGAGGTGTTCCAGAAGAAGGCATCAC